>JAPMOR010060342.1:204222-225863 GCA_026543865.1 Argiope aurantia
AGAGAGAGAGAGAGAGAGAGACAGAGAAAGAGAAAGAGAGAGAGAGAGAGAGAACATAAAATTTAATTTTTTATGTCATTTAACGTATTTTATTTAACGCGGTGTAAGTACAGGTTCATCTCTAACGATTTAGAAATTAGTTTTAGATTCATGATTAACGTGGACACTCTATAGGTTTCAATAGCCAATTATCAGAAATATCGCATTCATTTTGAAAATTAATCACACGCTTAATTATATTTACTTTTAAAAAATAAAAACGAAATATTAATTATTTAGGCTATTTAAAACAATACCAGTTACCCATTTCAGTTAATCGAACTTATATGACAAATATTTCACTATAACGATATTATAATGCATTTATTTATGTTTATATATTTATTTTTATAGAGTAATAGATGCAATTAACATTGCCTTTTGCTATTTTTTTTCTGAGATCTATGCATGTATAAATCTGACAGTTCAATGATATTTCTTTTTTTTTAAAAAGAGAGGATTCATGAGAAAAAAAAAATATTCTATCTTTTTAAAAATCGACCGAAACTAGATTCTTCGGACTCTCGAAGCAAAAAAGAAAATTAAATAAATAAATAAAATAAGCAAGGGGAGAAAAAAGAGGAAGGCCGAGACCTGCTTCAGGGTATGCGAATTTGACCCCAACCAGGAATCTACCACAAGTTGAGGTCCTCTGGCAGCCGAAATAAATAACTTCCATTTCTCCTCCTACTTTTTGGCTTAAAAAGTGGGGGGGAGAGAGGGGATTGAGAAGCAAAAAGTCCACGACGTTTTCTTTCGGAAGATTATCATTTGCTGATGGCAACTTTTTGTGATGGCAGCAGCGAAGGACTGAGGGAAATTCAATCCGAGCGAGAAATTCAAGAACAGTCGTCAGTTTGATGGTTATCGCTTGGTGGGGAGAAGGGAGGGCTGCCATGTGTGGGCTGACAAGACGACACGGTCAGTTCGCAAAGAAGTGACGGTTGGCAAGATTTCCGATTTAATCGCTATCGCCTTCCGAGACAAGAAGGATTTGTCTGTAATTCTTGCACAAAGACGTTCCAAATAGTAAAACGTCGTAATATTTTGGTATCTGTGATGTTTTAGGATTTGTAAATACTTTTGCATCGATCAGAATTGTTTTGTTTGTAATGATTTAAAAAAAATAGATGGAATATCTGTAAATATTAATGCGAAAAACGATATTACTTTCATCATAGTCAAAATTTTAGCAATAACCTTTTAATAATAAACTGTTTTTAGTCATAGACTTTAAATATATTTAATAGTAAGACACAGCCGGTTGGTTGGTTGCGAGTTTTTGGCGCAAGAGTCAATATTGGCTAAACTACGCCATACATATAATTCAATGAGACAAAAATCATTTTGAAAATTATGTTGGTTAATGTGATGGTGCGATTACTCTGTTCAGTTCTGAAAGAAAATTAAATAGTACAGATAAGATATGATATCTTTTGATATTTTGGTATCTTTACAATTTTTAGGATCTGAAAATATTTTTTACATTGTAAGGAAACATAATAAATAATGCTGATAATAAATGACATCAATGAAGATGGTATAGTTAAATCATAATCTTTCTAAATCATAAATTTTAAATATATTTGACAGTAATGCACAGCTGTTTGGTTGGTGCAAATACTGGCTAAACTACGCCAGACATATGATTCGGCAAGGCACAGAACATTTTGAAAATTAAGTATTACAGATAAGATGCAATATCTTTTAAGATTTTGTTTGCTTTGACTTTTACATCGTTCAGAAACATTGTTTCGTTGTTTTAAAGGAAAGTGTAAAGTTAAGATTTTAAAAAAACAATGCTTATAATAAATAACATTAATGGTATAGCTGTCCAACTATGATATAGCTGTAATATTACGAAAAATGATATTAGTTGTTCTAATTTGTAACTTTAAATATATTTGACAGCAGGCACAGCTAGTTGATTCTTTGCGAGTTTTTGGCGCAAGAGCCAAAAACTGGCTAAACTGCGCCACACATATGATTCAGTAAGGTAGAGCGCATTTTGATAATTAAGATCATTAATGATGTAATTAATCTGTTCAATTCTGAAAGAAATATAAATATTACACTAAGGAAAGATATCAAAAATTAACAAAGCTAATGTAAGGTTAATTGTTTGTTGTTGATGTTAAAGTATGGATTAAGCAAAAGAAAAGAATCAAATAGAATATAAATTTAATAAATGGTTTTAAAACTTCAAAAGAAAAGTAATGACAAGTGCTTTTCTTCTTTAATACGTTCCATTATCGGATTAAAAGTAACTCAAATCCTACACCATTATTATATCTTCAGAAGAATCGGAAACCCGCTGAACTTATCCAGGCTTCTTCCAATGCTTTTTGCAATGCTCTGAGTGGGGAATTTATCAACGAAATGAATTTAATGTAGGATAAACATTTTAATGGCTGTAATTTCTTACATTTTAAGGTATCATTTTTAAAGTAATAATTCTCTAAAAGGTTCACAAATACAATAAACATTTTATTAAAAATTGTTTTACTTTACAATAATTTTTTTTAATTTTCTTCATCAAATCAAAATTTTATCTTACTTTTTATTTTTTTTTAAGCAGAGATTAAATAGCTTTTAAAAAAAAGTCATCTGAGATCTGAGCGTTACTTTTATTCTTCAAGAATAAATTTTAATCCAGAAACAAAAGGATATTCCATCTCAAAAATAGCTCAAAGCTTTTACTGTTATTTCGATTGACTTACTTTGCGGTTGCCGAAAGGTTTCTAATCCAATAAGCTAAGATAATAAACAATTTCTGTTTTTTTCTTCGTCTTCTATTGCTTTCGGATATAAATTCTTCCCAGAAGTTGGAGTTTCTTGATTATGAACATGTTTAAGCACTCACATTCTTTATGCATATTGAAGGGAAATAAATTGATCCAATGTTCCTTAATGAACTTGTAAAGAATAGCGCATTCCTCACTGTCAGAAAGGGAAGGGGGAAGGATTTTTAATTATATAAGTTTGAGGGAATACCAAAGATTAGGAAACTATTTATATACACAATAAAAAAAATAGGGAGCTGTGTTTTAAAATAATTGCAATACTGATTTCCACGGAAGATATAAATGTCAAAGTACAAACAGATAAGGGAATTTATTTTGATTATATTTATATACATTCTTATTTAGTATATATAGGTAATTGATGTCAGTATTAAATATTTAAATGGCAATTTTTGTGCATATGTGTAATCTTGGTTTTAAAAGAATCGATTTTTTTTCTTCTTTTTGCAAACCTTTGTTGTGTATAAGCGTATTTGTTAAATTAACTTATTTTCTAAATATTTACAATAGGAACTCATTAAACAAATTTGCTTATGCATAGTTTAAAAAAATGTCCATGGCCGAATGGTCATGGCACTGATCTCATGACCTGGGTTCGAATCCCGCTAGAAACAATGCGATTGATAGTATATGTAAATACTTAATTCCTTGGTTTTATGTTTTCCTTTATTTCATGTACTAGAAGATTCTGGACATTTCTTTAGTTTACCAGACAAGTGTTCTGGACTTTTCTTACTGTCTCCAGAAGAGTATTCTGAAACTTTCTCTGCTTGTATAAAAGCAGAAGATTTGTCAGTTACTGTGTTCTGAGTTCTGTTAATAAATTGGTTTAGCTATACCTCTTGTGTGTGTGTCATTGAGTTCCATACTGTAGTTCTATGTGACAATATATATATATATATATATATATATATATATATATATATATATATATGGCAACAATCCTCACGTTTACATATTTGCTACAGTTGAAAATTTGAGAAAACACTTTTTTTTTTTTTTTTTCGAAATACTTTATGTGTCGCAATCATCAAAAAAGGGAAATTAATGGCAAACAAGAATGTTGAAAATCATGCATAAGAATGAACGTAATACAGGTATACAACATTTCTTTGTACGGTGAGAATTTAAGAAAGTACTGAATACAGCAGCATGCAGTATTGTGTTATTTTTGCATGACACGTTTTTTGGTGAAAGGAGATAATTCAAATGGAAAATACACGAAATGTTGCTATGATTTTAAAAAAAATGTTTTTGAAAATCTTTTTAATCCACCGGAAATGTTTAACGATTTATCAATCAATGATTCACTTGAATCAAAATTCCAGTATTATCTTTTGCCAATCCAGGTAAAGAAATATTTAGTTGTGAGTGCCGAGAAGATCTTAATGATTGATTACAGATTAACGCAAATAATTTTGATTTTTAGACATCTTAGAGTTATACATTTTTGCTTTCTAATTTTATATATATATATGTCTCTCTGCTACAAGAAAATCCTAATTTTAGAAACTGATGGTTTAATTTTTAGTAATTGTTGAAAATTTAACATTAACAATTCATGCGATTTAACATAATTTATTTTTAATCAAGAAGACATTTATAATTCCTAATAACTAGCAAAATCACAAAACTATATGGTGAGAGAACGAAGTGAAAGCTACATCCTTGCTAGTGCCGCTCACTTACTCCTGTAATATAATTTTTGGACGTTGGAGAGGGAGGGAAGTAACCTCTTAGTTGAGATTTAAATGTTGGTATTTCAATTTGATAATGGTTTGATTTAACCAACATCGCAATATATGCGGAAAATTTGAATTCAAACATATTATAAAATAAAATCAAGCAGAGTCAAAGAATGGCTGAGTCATTACTTTTTTACCGATGTTTTTCGAAACAGCTTTAATGCACAAAAAACGAAAGCCAATTAGATTTTCATAAAAAATAGATCACAATAAAAAGAAATAAAAATTAGATTATAGAACAATACAATACCTTATTGATCACATCTTTATACATCTTTACATTTGTTTATAGACAATAAATGTAACAGAATCTAATGAAGATAAATAATTTTATGAACAAAAGAGATTGTAGTGACCTAATGGTTCTGCCTAAGGGCTGCACAGTTCCATGTTCTATTCTATAGAAGATCATTCATTCTTTTAAGTGGCTGAATTTTTGATTATCACTTTTGAATAGATGTGAAAAGTGCAGAACAACCACCCATCAGATTCGTTTACAGACAGAGATACAAATTTAATATGGATCTACACTTTAGATGTTAAATCAGTGAATTACATTTTATTTATCCAACTATTTATTTTTTGTAGCTATTACTTTCTAATGTACTAAGTGTAGAGAGAATTTTATAATCATCAAAAAATTCAAACTCGAGACTTTCAAGAATCTCCACGCTTCAGATCTCCCGGAGTTAAAAAAAAAAAAAAAAAAAAAAACCAATTTTGGGAAAATATATATCAAACGGTCAGTCCGTCCGTTTGTCTGTGAAAAAGATAACTCAAAAACGGTTTGAGTTATACATTTGAAATTTGGTAAATGGTTTTTACGCCAAATTTGTAGATTTCCATCAAATCAATCGGTTAGTAAAAATACGTTTAAAACGCAAATTCGATTCTCCGATGCTTTTAACTGAATGCCAGGGATTAATCGCCAAGAAACTCGCCTTTCATCGCATGACAAATTTAGTAAAAATTCTAAATTCACGAAAAAAAGGCAATATTTTATTACTATTGTAGGAGATACCATGCAATGCATTCTCTGGGATAACATCTTTATTAGACATTCAAGGCCTGTGAGTGGTTTTCATTCAAAATTTGATAAAAATTTAGTGCAAAGATCACGTATTATAATTCAAACGTTTAGTTTAAAGTAATTTTGATAGTTAAAAAACAAACTGTGTGCTCGCTGACAAATATAGTTCCAAAAAAAGTTCTTTTCAGAATAGAGGAAATCTGAAATGTACAGATGCAACAAATCCCAAATTTCTGCCGATTACAATATTTTCACTTTGTTTACGTCTTACAAGGGAAAAAATAGAAAATGCGCATTTCCAAAACTCTTTTAAAATTTTCGTTTCAAAATGCTTTAAACGAGATGTATAATATCGGGGTGATGTGAAATAACGGTATGGAATTAAATCACATGACAGACATAATTCAACATGAACATCCTAGATGTATGTTGTCTTAGATTGAGCCTGTCAATCTAGTCAGATCACCTGTAAAATGAGCATTGAATTCTAAAATTTAATTGGCACGGCACATTCAATATGCATGATTTGAAAGCTAATCAATACTTATTATTATTGTTGTCATTATTTTATGCACAAAATATAGAAGGAAGTTAAACAATAGTTTACTGTTAATGAATAGATGCAAATTGTGCGATAAAGAAAACTCAAAATTGAAAAAAAAAATTGCCACTTTTTATCAAAAGATTTGGGCTTGAATTACCCAGAAAATAGTATATGACTTAAAGTTATTTTTCTGGACATAGAAAATTTACAGTTTCTTGTATTTTCTCAGAGTTTTCTATAGTTCGAAAGTCACGTAAAATATTCAAAAGCAACCAGCGCAAGGCAAATCTGATTTTAAAACAAACAAACAAAAAATACTTTTATCGATTTGATTTGAAATACAAAATAACAAACCAAATTTGTTCTGTGGAAGAAAAAAAAATATTTTTCGATTTACTTTTCATTGTTTCTGGAATTTGAGAAACTGAATATTTTTCGGAACACAAAATATTTGAATCTCGATGAATATTTTTGCTGCAGGTTTAAAATGGAATAAACAACATATTTAAAATACTAAATACCATATATATATATATATAAAATTCTATGTTATTTAAATGTATGCACTTATTTATTTTGTTTAAGTGGACACACTTATAGAATAGGAAACTAAATGCTCTTTTATGGAAATTGGTTTAACTACTGCAAACTGTATCTTAAGGTGTAGAATATTTTATACAAAATTGGGCCAATTTCAATTCGTTTGTTTTTAGAGGAAGACGGAGGTTCTGCTTCAGGGCACCATTTTTTTTCCCCCTCATTTTTAACCGAAGCAGTTTATCAGTGGTTTTAAGCCGTCATTAGCTGGCGGTTCTTTTTCTTATCTAAAGCAGAAATTGCAGCAGCTTATTAAATTAAGTTCTTTTAATTGTTTAAAATGAAGGAAACAGACTTATGGTGTGAACATATTATTTTTCACTACGAATATAACATATTGATGCAAAGCCTTCTTAACATTTGTTAGCATTTTAGGCTGGAGTTTGATGCCTTCTCAGAATAATACATAGGAATTTAAGCACTTGTGACCAAAGGAAAATAGCTGCCAAGTAAAATAATTCAGAGGCAAAAATAATCATAATAATTTGCTTTCTTATTAGCGTCTTACAAGTTTGCAAACGACTCTTTTTCAAAATAAAACTTTGCAAGCCAGCTTATACCTTTAATAATATTATCATTAATTTTAACATAATATAAAAATATACACTCAATGAGTAAGACAATCATAGGCTGAAAGAATTTTTTTCTACTCATATGCATGTTTATGGAACATTACAAAATCGATGTCTATCCTTATTTCTATTTTCTTTGCATGCATAAAACTATAATGAAATACTTAAGGATAAAATTAAATTAGTAATATATATTTTTAGGTACCTTTAGACCAATGGCATCCTTGAACTGTAGTACAATGAAGTCAATGAGTAAGACAACCATAAACTGAAGCTGTTTGGCATTCATCAATTGTGATTCTGTTCGGAAATAGTTCGGTTCTTTCCTCATATAATTCTCTCACTTTATTGCTTCAAATAATATACATTGTACAGCAGTCTAGTTATTAGTTAATAAGCAACTTTGCAAAATGCGACATTTGTAGCTAATAATCCAAATAATGTTATTATTATATAAATGATTAGCTGTACCAATGATGATGATAATTAGTAGATATTTTTTTTAGATTAATGAAAATTTATTTTAATTCGTATCTATAATATATATCTACTGATCAGAGGAGACTGGTCCCTTGAAAGCTTTCTCATATACACTCAGGTAACGATGACATTCTTCTTCATTTCCTCTCAAAAATTGTGAATCTTAGGCAAGGTTTTTTAATATTATGGGTGCTTAGACTTTTGTTTTCAGAGTTCCAATTAGTACAGAAAATATTAAAAAAAAATAATTAATACAATAAAAAAATACTAAATGGCATTAACGAACAATACGAAATATCGATCTTTGGCGAAATCTACCACTCGATTTTTGAGGATTTTTTTAAAATTAATCCTGGCATGAGATTTGTAAACAGATACCAGAATGTCGAATATGAATTTTGGTGGTCATTTCTCCGACCGAATGAAACCAGAGTTTGATGCAGAATTACAAGTATAGTCATAAGACCACAGATTTCATTTATTTAAACCATTGCGTTTTTAAATTGCTTTGTTTATATATATGCGAAAGCACAGACAAACTTAAAGCAACATGAAATGTATCTAAGATCTTAAATTTCTGAATCATCTCATTTACACGAATCCAAAAGTACAGACAGACAGATTTTCAATCCCTCGACGGATCTGATTTCAAACTGGAGAATCTACATTTCAGATGCTAAACCTGTCAAATTTTATCTAGATAGCTCTTTACACTTTGTAATTACTTTGTTCAAACAGCCGGACAAAATGATTTCTTCTGAGTGGATTTTTTTTTCAGAATTTTATAGAAATGAATCATGAAAGTATCATCCAGTTTCAAAGCAAGGTGCGAATCTAGGAATTGAAAGAAAAAGGATAAATATTAAAATGAATAGCTAATCCAGCAGTAAATAAACAACATGAACTTGGGGAGGTATTACAAAATTTGATAATAACTTTCAAAATTTGATAATAACGAATCCTGAATGTATTTGTCCAGTTTCAAAGAGAGACGCGAATATAGGAATTTAAAGGAAGTAAACAACTGAAAGAAAAAGAATAAATATTAAAATGAATAGCTAATCCAGCAGTAAATAAACACCTTGAACTTGGGGAGGTATTACAGAATTTCAAAATTTGATAATAACGAATCCTGAATGTAGTCGTCTAGTTTCAAAGCAAGACGCGAATCTACGAATTGAAAGGAAGAAAAAGGATAAATATTAAAATGAATAGCTAATCCAGCAGTAAATAAACAACTTGAACTTGGGATGATATTTCAAAATTTGTTTAATTTCGAAATCGCTAATTTCAATTAAAAGTATGAATTCCGCTCACAAATCTCAAAATTCCAAAAGCATTACTTATCTTTCCATTTATCAAGACGTTTATCAATCGCTTGACTTAAAGGTTTCTTACGTTCTTCGTTTTCCAAAAAATAATTGGATGCATAATTATTCACTTTATGCAAAGGTTCATTTTGTTATTTTTGAATAAATAAATAAATATCTGATTATATAAGTTTATTTTTTTCTCAAAAATTAATAAGAGATTTCTTACTCTTTTTTAAAGTATGGAAATCAAAATATGTCAAAATTATGATCTCTTTTTTAGAATGTTAGTTACGAAGACTCACCTGATTAAGTTAACCCTTTTAGTCGACGATGCACTCTGTTTCAAACAGTTATTATTCCTCAATCCATATAAGAATTTAAAAAAAGTTCATATATATTCCCAAATTAATTTGTCTTTTAGATAATTGCTATTTTAATTCCATTACAGATTTAAATGTCAAAACTCTTTACATCTATATTTGTGTCAGATCCATCATTTTAGGTGAAAGTGTTATAACAGGATCAAATTTCCACCAAACAGAGCAATATACATTTATTTCTAAAGCAATTTTTCAAGCATCTATTTCAAGAAAATATCCAAAAAAAAAAAAATTGTTGAAGATGATCTCCAACATACGTCAAACCTTAAAAGGCAACAATACGTCTCTATTCGGTAGTCCATAAACCCCATTGTATAACACTCGTGGCCACATGTGAGAGCCCCTAAGCCTTTTGATATTTGTCAACTGGACGTCTCGTTTGGAATGGTAAAGTTGTAAGTCTTTGCCAAAACGGTCACGCTGTTTTACGGAGAGAGTAGTCGAACTTTTAAACAACAAAACAAGCAAAAATATGTTTGAAGGGGTGGGGAGGTAAGTCCTTTGGGCGTGCACCAGAAGGGTCTTCACGCATGGGGTGTTTACCTCCAGGGGGAACATAGATGGAAAAAGATGGAGTTTTACAAGGGATGAATTATGTAGAAAAGGGCATTTTGGAAAGATTTCAAGGTTACAGGAATGGGGAATAAAGAAGGGGGAGGGTTGTTGGCTTTGTAGAATGGCGGGATTTCCGATGTTGGATTTTGTGGTTTAACCTCCATTGCATATCTAAGTTTCGTAAGATAAATAATCGTCTCTGCCGAAAATTTGTCATTTATAAATTTTATCGTTCGTTAAATTTATTTTCCCAAGTCTCTTCCTTTTTTTTCCCTCTAAGGAAATGCTTTATTTGAGTTTATAACAATGCTCAAGTTTTTCTTTTATACTTTTAATAGTAGAAAACGTTTAAAATCTTTCGGTTTAGGAAGTTTAATAATTCAGATCTATAATCCGAATTAAGTTTTATTTGTCACATTCGGATCCTATTTCATTTTCACTTGGTTCAAATTATCGATAAATCTCTGTTTTGAATACTATTGCGAATTCCGAATGTACATTTTAAAAAATTTCATTTCATTATAGAAGAATAATGGCAACAATTTTATCTTAAACGCTATCACTGTTAAACGTTAAAAGTAATGAAATGTTCAGTAAATATAAATTTCACTCGTGATATCATAATTTCTTTTTAGGTACAGAATTTGTATTTAACTGTCACATTCACTTACACAAATTCTGTCTCCATTGTCACATCACTTACACAAATCAGAATCCATTTGTTCTGTCTAGAACAAATGGATTCTGATTCGTTCTAGACAGAAAGTGTAAATTATAAAAGGAGCAGTTAGTTGTTTATGTTTATAACAACTGAGGATAATTTATAAAAATTGATGTTAATTTAATAAACAAATGTTGATGTTTCATCAGCAATCTAAGAGAAGAGATTGCTGATAAAACATCATCGTTTTATACAGTTTTATTTTTGTGGCAATAACAACGATGAAAATATATTTTGAATCCGAAAGGGGTAAAAAATAAAGTTTTCATTCAAATAGCAGCAATTTATCAAAATTATTATAAACTTTTTTACAAGAAAGAGTGTTTTTACTAAGTGCCTTATCTGATTCATTTTTAATCTGCTAAATTTTCAATACTTAACAATTTTTGTTTATTCCTTAAATAGCATCATTATAAAGAAATGCAAATCTTAACAATTAGGCACTTTCTTTTTTAATATTATGCTAAAAATACTGAAAACTGAAATAAAGAATGATTCTAAAGATGCTTTAAGAGATGTCCGCTCAATTTTTTGGAGTAGTATCTTAACGGAAGTTCATTAAAGCAGGAAAAAGAAAATTATTTGTTTTGCTTTAAGGAAGAAATGCAAATGATAAAACGATACTCATCAAAAAGACAAACGATATTATTTTGCGATACAGAAAAAAAAATCTTAATGATTAAACCAATCCGTTGATGATTATTCCTACACAATTATAAGAAGAAAAAAAATTGAAAAGCAATATAAGAAAGAACAAAACTTTCTTTTTTCTCAAAAATCGCTCAAAATTTATTTACCGACAAAAAGAATGATATAATAAATCTAGCTACGTCATTCATTAAATAAAAAGAACATTTTTATTCCAAAATATTTTAAAAACATTGATTTTAAATAAAACTTCAATATTCTTCAGAAACTAAGCATTGATTGGACGATGTTTTAAACAAAAAGTTCTTTTTTTTTTTATCTCATTCAGATTATCCTTTAAGAGAATAAATCAGAAAATACATCTGCTGTATGTTTCAATCGCATAAACGAGCTGAATCCACAGAAACCCTTCAAAATCCCCTTTAGTTACTGTAGCGTTGCTTCTAAATTGGATCAACAAGATAATTAGGCTCCCTATAGGAAACTGCATCACCATAGGCCTCAAGTGCTGAATATCAAGTCCTGTGTTCTGAGGTTTGGTATAATTGGGGACATGTTTCCATATTAACTATCGGATAGGAACTCCATTGGTTCCCAGCGGATCCTTTAATACTGCAATCAAACTGAACAGAATGTAACTGTTTTTTTTTCAATGATATGTTTGCTTATTAGACAAGGTAAAGCAAAGAATAAAGAAAGAAAGAAATTATTTATCACAAGATAAGTTATAGTAAACGTTAGTAAAACATGCAGCGCATATAATTCAGCATCTCTTAAGTCGGAATTTTTTAAACCTTCGGTACTCGCGAATTTTTCTTCTTTTAAATGCAAGAAAAAAATTTTTTACAAAAGAAACCATTTTCTACCTTATTTTCAATTATTTCTTTCTATCACCTAAAACTGGAAATTAGATCTATACTTAACAGTGAATACTATTAACTGGTTAAAATTAATAATAATTGCTGTTAGTATTAATAATAATCGTGGTTAATACTAACCGATGAATCACATTAGCTATAAAATATACAGAAAAATGATTTTTGTTTTATATTTGTGGAAATCGGCAGTTTTTGACTGATCTTCATGAAAATTCACATATCTGCTTTTCAAAATCATTTTAAGGTCACTGTCAACTTTTCAAAGTCTGAAAGTTAAATTAAATATAACTCGACTAAAAGTTAATTAACATTTGGGGGTTTCCTTCTTCCGAATCTATTATCTCACAAAAATAATTTTTACAATATCTTAAAACTCAAAAAATTTCCTCTATAATGATAATAATATCATTTTCGAAATGTTTTAAATATAATTTCAATTTTTTTAAATTTAGTTTCATACACTATCTGTAACCATACTTTTATAATTATAATGAAGTTGAAATTAATTTAATTGCTGCAAACAAAGCATTCAATCTCGTGCTTTTGTTAGCGTTAAAAATAAGATTTAAAAAAATTAGATATTTAAGTCCAAAGTATGATTTTCTCTTCTTTTTTTCCCCCCCTCGTAATTTAAAACATTTTTTATTTTTTTTTAATTTGCACGCTTAGTAATCTGTAGTAAGCTGATTCCATCAAATTCATTATTGTCACTTTCATCAACTAGCAAAGAGATATTTTAAGTAAAAGCAATCCATATTAATAGTTTTACCAAATATTCTTTTAAGGCAAGCAGCACCACAATATCAAGAAATAAAGTTTTCAGATCTTCTTTAATTGTTTAGCTACTCCATCTGGGGTCAGGTACAAACACATTGATGCCGCGAATACATTCATCATTAAAATTCAGATGTATTGCAATTAAAGTCACTGATTGCCATTTTTAATCAACTTCAGAGCTCAATTTAGAATTTAAAAACTTTTTAAAGGAGGCAGCAGGACAATATCAGGAAATGACGTTTTCAGAGCTCCTTTAAATTGTCTGGTGTGAGGTATAAAAACACTGATGTAGCGAAATATTCATTATCAAAATTTAAAAATATGGCGATAAAATTCGCTAATTCTATGTAACTTCAAAGTTCAATTTAAGGTTTAAATGCTCTTTAAAATCTACTTTTTTCTATCAACAAATTTCTCTTTTTCTTTACAAAATAATTTAAACAACTCATTTTCAGAAAATTATGGAGATTTTATAAAATTCATTGTCATATCAAGAAATTAACTACATAATTTTAGTGCTCCATATATTGTTTTCTAATCACTTTTTTGATATTAATTTTGTATGTGTGTGTGTGTTTGGAAAGAAGTAAAATGAATGAAAAACAATTTTTAAAAAACTCTTAACTTACCAGATTATCCGTAGCTTTCATCATTTTGCAAAAAAAAAGAAAAAAAAGAAATGCGTATTCATTGTTTCACATTCACAGTTGAGATTTTATAAACACCAACGTTGTGTATATTAAATTTGTATCTATGAAGCGTAAGAAACAGTCAAAAACTTGAAAAATAATAATCTCAAACAACCAAACTTGAAATCAGCGACAGCATAGTAACAACATGAATAGAAATAGTTCTTTTAAATTTTCAAAACATTTCTAGAAACTGCTTATCTTTTTATACGGGGCAATGAATAAAATAAATACGACTCGCTTTCGCAATAATTCCTTGCTAGGAAATGAGTAATTTTTGAATCCATATGCCTTCAGCGAAAATTTTTCATGCTTTGTATCAGTTATTTATCGTCTGCATTTCAAGCATTGGTGCTTTCAAATATAAAAATGAAGTCTACTAAGTATTATTTTTTATATTTCATACTTAGATTTCAACAAATATTTCCATGAATAAACTTTAAAAAGGCTATATTTTAATTAATAGGATAATAAAAATTATAACTTAATCTTCTATTAGTTATTCAAATGCTTTTAGAAATTGAGTAATGAGTAGTTCCATAAAAGTTAAAATGAATTTAAAGCAAAAAGTTTGCTGCTCGTTAGCGTATAATTCAAAATAAATTCAGATATAGATTTCGTTTTCTTTAATAGTTGTTCGGATAAAAGAATTTCATCAAAGTATAATACTTTTCATTTTAATATCGTGTGATTCGATATCGTACCTGGAATTTTTGAAACATTGTGAAAATATAAATTTGACATTTAGAACCTTAGAAAATAAAAGAAAATTCATTCCTTCTTTTTTTGAACTAAATAAGTTTTCATCATGTTCATTTCTTTGAAAGACGTAAGGATCCATCTGACAAAGAAAATTAACGAAGCGAAAAGAAACTGGGAAATATTTTTGCAAGCTGTTTACAATTTTCGCGTATTTGCACAGTTGCTTTTCAAGAACATGAATAGACGAAAGAAATGAAAATAAAAAGAAGAATATCGAAGTAGAACATCAGAGATGTGGAAAAATTGAATATAAAGATGTTATTTTCAAACAATTTTTTTCAAAATATAGGTTAGGAATTCTTTAAATAAACATAAAATCTTCATCAAAGTTTTGATTTCAGAATCGTTTGAAGACTTTTTAGAGTTAAGGAATTCTTCCTATTAACGAACATTTTTATTATTCTTTGCCAAATTATTTAGAGAATCAATGGTATGAATAGTTTCTTGAAGACATATTAAATATAATTCCTCTAACAGTCTTCTAAAATATTATAATGGAATATGTTAGCATTTAATAAATAAGAGAGTATGAATGAATCTAATTTAAATTTAACGGATGGAAAAGAATATATGACTTTATTCGAATAACCCAGAAATGATCGTTAAGGATTCTAGTTTGTATTAAAATAATAACAAATTTTAGCAAATTTAATTGTAAGACAAAAATGATTAAAAATGGAATGGATGAATATGGAATAAGTGATATACGTATATACCAATGAAATTCGCAAATCGAAATCGAACAATTTTTCATATAAATGATTTCAAATTAATTGAGGCTAGAATCAGGAAAACAACCGTTTGGTAGAGAAGTATGTAGTAAAAAATGATAATGCAAGTAACAAGAAACGAAATTGGAGAGGATTTGGTATGTTTTGTGCTTCGTAGCACAATGAAAAAAAAAATCCTTTGGATTTCTTTTGTTCGAACGAATGAGTCAAAAGCTGACACATGTCTGCTCACAAAATAACTTACAAAATTCCATTTATCTAGAGTACTATTTTTGAATTGCCGCATTCACCTATCGCATATAGATAGAACGGTCGCCACAAATAATTCAAAATGTGACTCGTAACTATGATTCATATAATAAAGTCATATGCTAAATTTCATTCCTCTAGTTTTTGACGGTTTTCAGTTATAATGTACAAAACCACATAGACTTATAGACAAAGAAATTTCTGGTATAAGATTTAGACCAAAATTTGACAAAAATCTTATTTTGATATGAAGACGACATTTCCAATATATCCCATCTAGCTACTTGCGTTTTTAAATTGTATTTACAGACAGATATAATTCCAAAAATGCCTTTTTCTGGACAATGGTTTATCTGGAGAAGTAAAGAGACAAACTATTATTTTCCACGCTATTATTTTCTTTAGTACTCACTTTTAGTCTGCGTCAAATATTATAATGTAAAAAAGCTAATCATTTAGTTTAAACTTAAAATAAAAATTTAGTACCATAAATATCCACATTGTCTTCCAGTCAAACTTAGAGCTGAAAAAGAACATAAGTTTGCATCTATATTTCAATAACAGCTTTGAGTTAAGTTACAGGTTTTCCGAAATTCTCTCTCGCTCTCTCATTTTCTTCTAAGGTAAATTTATCTTTAGGCAGGCAAAAGTAAGATAACTGGATATGAATTAATCAAAAATAAAGCATCATTTCCAGCTCCTTATTAAAATACTAATCGCATTTGGCTACTAATTGGTTCTCCAGAATATTTATTATATTTAATTTCATTTGAATCTTAATCGTGACTTTGCTTCGTAATCTATATTCAAGAAGTGGCGAAATTAATTGACTATAGCAACATAATGATTGGCACTGTATTACTCTGCCGACTACTTACCCTAGAAAAAAAATGGAAAATGAAGTAGTGCTTTTAAAGTTCCAAGACAGGAAAGAAAAGAAGAAGAAGAAGGGTAGGGGAGAGGCAGTCGATCAATGTCGAGAACTATAAATTTTCATATTAAAAAAAAGTACTGACGAAATCGGCTAAGATTGCGACTGGGTGATTGGCTCTTTGGTTTTTCTAGTCATTTTAGATAAATATAGAAAGTATGAATGTGGAAAGTATACAGTTTTTGAAATTGACACAGATTATAGAATCACTCTCTTCACATCTTGATTGTTTTTTTTTTTTTTTCTTCAATCGCATTTAAGAACAAATACTGAAACTTTAGTGTCTTTGCATAATCCTTTAAAAAGTTCTGAAATGCTATATGTTTTCCCGTCGTGCCATGTACTGAATATACATTGTGTAAACGTTAAATTGCGAAATTATTTAAACTACACATTAAAAAAAGAAAAAGGAATCTACTAGTTTGAAAAAAATGTTCGACTGTAATTGTTTATACCACATATTTTTATACCACATTTTTCCATATTTTCAGATCTAGAAACTATTATAAACATTCAAGATGCGGACATCTAAGATTGTTAAAAAAAGATAATAATGAACATCGAATTTCAAAGATTTCATTAAAAATCCTCTAATAATTGTATGGAATTACTTTTTCAGTAAAATATTTCTAACAATTTTATACGTTACTAAATTTTGGTCCATTTTTTCAACAATCACTGCTTAAATAACCTTATTTATTTTCATACATTCATATTGGCTTTGCGTTATACTAAAAAATTTAAATTCATAAATCCGTCAGCATTCGAGAAAAAAAAATAAGCATTATTAAAATGGTATAAAAAATAATGTACTTTTTTATACATCAAAAATCATTAATAAAATAATGACTTAGGGGAAACTTGATATCAATTTATTTTCTTATTCTACCTTAAATTAATGCTTTGATAGGAATAATGCTTTTCGGTTACATAAAATAAAAGTTTATTTTGTAACAAAAATAATGATGGAAATTCCAGTAAAATATTTATTTTGTTTTCCAAGTTTGATACTTAGACAAATAAAACAAATTAAGACCGAATTAAATACTTAGGAATAAAGAATTTTTTTAAAAAAGGAGTTAATATTGAATTGAATCTGGGCAATGATCTACCTATATTGCTTATCTATCTAGGATAATGTATGCTGGTACCTTCAAAATTTCAAATTCTTTTGAAAATTCCACTATAAAGACTAATAATATACTTCTATTTAATGTGTGATGAAGATATATTTGAAACACATGGAATTTTCTAATAATAATAAATGAGAGCATATGAATGTTTAAGCGTTTGTGTGCTGAAGCTCTACAGAACAAACAATTTCATCTAGAGCTATAAATACAAATATTTACTAAAAGATTTAAATATATTCGGGCAGCGGTATTTAAAATTTTTTTTATTTAAAAATTAGGTTAAAAATTTACGTAATTAAAAATTCCAGATATTTTTTTTTCAAGACAACATCCGTAAAATGTTGCTACACAAAATTATATTCTCAGAATTTTTAAATTTAAAAAAAAATTATTTCCGTTGAATCTGTTTCTTGAACTCAAATATCTTATAAATTATTTTCATGCAAAATTCACAACTTTACTTTGGACTGTTGCAATGAAAGTTTTGCCCTTTTAAATATGTTTCTCCTTCAATTTTAAAAATTAAGGAATGAAAATTGGCTTCCGATTTTACTTTATTTTATTTTTTACAGAATTTTTAAACCTAGCTCAATAAGATATTAAGTACACTGGAAAATAAATCATATTTGAAGAATGATTGCAACTGATATTCTTTGATTTCACATCAGCATGTTTCTATATAATTAATATGCTAATTTAAAACGATTTCAATCAAAGTTAGATAGAAATCTAAAAATTTGGAGTAGAACAAGTATTTAAATTTATCTGTCTATCAAACTGGTTTTAAGTTATCGTGTCAAAATCGGATTTGAAATATTCGAATACATCTCAAAATCGTAGTTCGAATATTTCAAAAATATATTTTTTATCTTTTTTTTATAAATGTAAAAGTAAAAAGGTAAAAATATTTACAGATAATATTTACTTTGTATTAAAAAAAACTTATAAGAGTATAAATATTAACAAAGATGCAAATTGAAACACTGCATTTTAATTGGCAAATTTTTAAAATGTTTACTCACTTTTGGAGACCTGTTTATGTTTTACAACTTGTGTATCAACAAGTGTCCGAAAATAGTAAAAATGATCACACCTAGAAGCAGTCAACTTTGTTTCCAAACCATCCAAAAAGAAAAGAAAAGACAACATCTGTTGGTGGCATAGAAAAAGGAGGGTTTATAAGGCAACAAAATCTTTCCCCGTGAAGTTGACGTTAAAAAGAAACCCTCCACTTTAGAAGTGATTGAGGGGGGTTTGTGAACCTGTTCCTTTTGTGAGCGATGAATGCAGCAGAAAATCGAAGGGGAAGTGATTCTCTATGACCAAGAAGAAAATGAACTTCAGAATGGAGATCAAAAAAGTAAGAAAAAGAGGCCAATGATCTTTTAGCGACGGAAGATCATTTTTATTTCACTCTATTATTTAATTTATCTATGGGTAAAAAAAAACAACTGCAATTTGATATTTTTGTTAACTAAAACGTAAAATCTGCGTTAAAAAGTTTTAAATTTACTGTTATTTTAGACAAGTGGCAGGCTTTGAATCAGTTCAGTTATAGGATTGATCGTCTGTTACTTGTTGTTTTTTTTTTTTACGTTTATTTTTAAATGTGTATATAAATGCGATGACATTAAAATGCAAAAAGCTAAATGTACAATTTTTTTGTATCCATTAAAACTGCTGATAAAACATAAATTTTTTGACCCAACCAAAAAAAAAAAAAAAAAAAAAAACTGAATATATTTTGTGAATATACGGTAAAGGCGAAGAAAAAACATTTATGCATTTAACAAAATACAGTTAAATTTTGTTCATGATAAGGAAGAATTATCTATTAAAACATACAATTTAAGACAAAATCTTGCCTGTCCGATAAAAATTGAATATATTTGAATACTTTAGTAATTTATATATCGTGCTTTCATTTTTTTTGTCCGTATAAAATAATGCCAAAAATTTTGATCGGAAATATTTTTTATATCCTTTTTTTCATAAAAAAGTGAAATGATTTGAAACCATTTACTTTGGATTGACGCATGTTTTGAAGATTTTCAAGTGTTTATTATTTCATATTCCCATCTGCCTTATTTTTCACTCATTGCTGAAAATTTTATTTATGTACAGTAATCAAGTATAAAAAATAATCGTTGGAGGAAAATGAAAGCATACACGAACAGTTATTAAAGAGATTTAACAGGATTTAAAATTAAAAATCATTTTACAAGATTTCTTTCTTAAAATTAAAAAAAAAAATTTTTAAGCCCACAGTTGTAAATTAAACTTCTAATTTACTCAATAAGGCATTTTCTTCCATTTCTTCATTTTGAGCCATTTGATTTTTCTTTCTTTCTTACTTCTTTTTTCAAAGTTACAGAATCGTGGAAATCTGTGAATTAATTTTTTTTCATGAAAATTTTCTTTCCTTTTATGAAATGTTTGCATTCTGTTATCTATTATTTTTCCTCATATATGATAACTACTTATGCACGTAAATTTAACAATTAAATGGAATTTCAATTTTAATCGACAAATCAAATAATTTCCTTTCGCTTTTCTATGATTTCACTTTTTTTTTCTTTTTTTGTAATGCAAAATTACACTATAATTATACAATGCCATTTTTGCTATCAATGTATTTTTCTCATATTTTTTATTGAAAATGGTTGATCCTGTTAATAAAGAAAGAAATTTGAAAAGAAATCATAATCAGTTATTTGATGTTTAGTCTGTAGTATTACATCTCTTATGAATCAAGCATACATAATACGAACTTCCTATTTCAGATAATTATTCGCGCCATCAAAGCCAAAATACAAATCGAATATTGAAGGTTTATCATAATGAAAGTTATCAATCTCAGAAAAATGCCGTTTAATATGGAGAAGAATGTATGCTATTCGCATTGCTGGATTCAAGAACATTGGCAAATAAATATGTGGTAATTCTCTGCAATATATTGGATGAATTATCTCTGACAAATACATTATACATTAAAGTATTATATAAAAACAATGCATTTTACCATGTTTCATTCAAAATACATAGATATTTGAAAAGAGTCTACACCAGCTGCGGTTAAATATATTATTTTTAAAAGAATTTACGAAATATATATATTTCTAATTTTCATTCTATATATTTCCAGTGTTTCAATCTCTTTAGAATTTTAGTTAACTAAAAAGAGGAAAATAGAAAATATTGTGGAAGACAACTATTTCATAGAATGGTGAATTTAAAGACGTTTGCTTAATTTAATCATAATAATTGAAATTTTTCTGCGAAAGGCAGGTTTCAGATTTTTCATAGAATTTTTGTTCTTAGTAACTTTCTCTTTAGCTTTTTAGCCGGCAGAAAAATTCGTTATTGTGCTTTTATCATTAAAAAGAACTGCTTATTCCAAACTTTCACAAAAATACATAAAAGTAAGGATATGTTCTATAAAATGATAAATCCATGAATTAAAATGTTAGATGTTAAATGTTAAATGTTAAATGTTTTTTTTCTTATATCTGTATAATTTATCGAAAATCGCGTCGAAATAATTGATTGATTCTTAAATACAGAGGCATAAAAATTAATTCCGTATAAGAGTATATTCTAAGAACAAAACTTTGTTCTTATTTCAGATTGTTTTCTACATATATTCTATTACAATCAAACAAAACCTGACATTATATCTCTTGAGAAAAAAAAGTCTTTTAAAGTTAAATTATTATTAGATATTAAATATTCAAAAATCCAATAAGAGTCCAAATCCCATTTAACCCTTTAAAGGGCCATTTTTTTTCTAGTCCTATTATGTTTAAATATTTTTAGTCTTGAAATTAGAATAAGAAAAGGGATTCATTTAACTTAATTAGATAAATTTAATTTGATTAATTAATTAATTTGATTAATTAATAATTAAGTAACAAATCAAGACACATCATTTTGTGTAAGATAAAGAACTGAAGCATCCAAGTTTCTGCCTTTCTAAAAAAAATTGTCAGAACTTATGCCAACCTACATAATTTCATACAAAGATTGATAAATTTGGTGGGAAGTATGCTTCCCACCAAATTTA
>JAPMOR010060349.1:11240-38129 GCA_026543865.1 Argiope aurantia
GTGTGTGTGTGTGTGTGTGTGTGTGTGTGTGTGTGTGTGTGCTTAAAATAAATGAAACAATTACTTTTTCTTTCGGATCTGTAACTTTTGAAACTATGAAATGAATGCAAAGTTCACGTGTATATTTATGTGAAAACAAAAGTGAAATGCGCAAAAGAAAAATATGCACATTAGTTTCAAACTAATTTAATATTCTCAAAAAATTGCACTTTCTGACTTAGAGCGAATATTGATTCAAATCCATTTGCACCGCGCAATATCAAAATACAATCAATCTTCCTTTTTTTTAATATTAGATAATGCATTTGATTTGACTTTTTAATAAATCCAATCACTTTACTATTAGCATGATTCATTTCTTGCATAAACGTAATATGGTTCGATATTTCCGCGATATTATTCGCTATTCTAATTGCTGCCGAATATCGTAAAGATACCGAGTTAATATTGATCAGTATCTTTCATTAAGATAGTCAATGAATTGAACGATAGTTACGAAATATTAACCGTTATGCGTATTAAGTATTTTTAGTGAATCTGTCGGGTGATTTTTAATTCGTCTGTTAAAATCTGGTGTGGAGTGAGGGGTACATCAAAATCAAATTTATAAACTTAATTAAGTTTTCTAATTTCTCCCGTCTAAATCAAGGCGTTTTAGAATCATCCCTATCACAGACAGACAGGAATAATACTAAAAATAGGTTTTTCCGAACTGAACTGAACATCTGAAACGAAGAAACTTATCGAAATCTCGAGTTCGCACTTCTTTTGTTGTTTTGACGATTGCAATACTTTTTCCATAAATGATATATGAGAAAGTAAAACATGCGCTATAATATGTTGCTTTTTTAGATCTAACCTTGTGATGGAATGAAGATCATTACGATCCGAGCTATCGAAGCAACGGGATGTATATTTTCAGAAATATTTCTTTAATGATGACATTTCACACAAAACAAACAAATCAGAAAAGATAAGACGAGTCATTAACACGCGCACATCTTAACAAAACAGCATCTTATCTCATTATTTATAATCGCAACTGTACTATGGGATGAATACCTAGTAAGGCATTTTTTCCATTATTTTCCAAAAGAGAAGAGATAGTACTGCAACTGCTACAACCTCCTTTATATTAGTATTTGGGCAAAACTATACTACGTATAGTTTTCAGATAATTTGTTATAACTCTTACACAATATATTATCATTCGTTAAGAGGTACAATCTGAAAATTTACAGGTTTGTCACTTAACTATAAATTATTGGAAGTTGAGGATAAAACAACTTATATGATACCATGTAAACTTTCATTTCTGGGGTTAATATTGGACTTGACTCACTATTTATATTTGCCTGGTTCTTCTGAAAACAACTTTCTTTCGATCAATTTTATTTTTATCCTTTTTGTGATTATTGATACCCGGGAAAAAAATGTGTTGTATGAATGAATAAGAGTATATATATACTTTTCCATTTGCATATCAAATAAAAAGTTATATAATAGAATGGGAAACTATTTTAGAAATTGAATAGTAATGAAGCATTTATATATTTGGAAGGGGGAGCGTTCTTATTCTAAACTGAATAAAGTTTAAAATTAAAATCTTATCTATTGAAAAATTCTAGAAAAGAAAAAATTATTGCGCTAACGAAATTTTAAAAAAAAACATATATAGATTGGGACAAAGTATTTTGTTAAAAGTCTATGTGCGGAAGATAAATATTATTATATTCAAGCAGGATCGAAACTTATTTTATAACGTGAGAATCAACACAGATGGAAACTGTATGTTTGTTGTTTACTTCAACGCAACCCTCTCAGTCCATTTTTGCTGCCTTTCATCCAAAGGTGTAAAAGAGGATTACATGTAACAATCATAGCGGAATTAAAATAATTTCACAATATATTCAATAACTTGCCACTTGTTAAAGCTACATTGCGTTTACGATAACTGTTTCTTTAATTTCTATCTGTTAATTAAAACTTTATCTGTTAATAGACCCTTACAAGTAGGGAATTACAAGTAGTATTTTCCGAGTTCCAGTCATTTACTTTACAAATAGAATAAAATATTTTGCCATACGACTTTGTTCCAATGTTTGATTATTTTCCAACAAAGAGTTTAATCATAACCATGGCAAGTACTTTCAAACAAATTCTACTTTATTTGAAAAAAGGATATTATAAATGAATATCAAGAAATAATTTGAAATCGAAACAAACAACAAAGAAAGAGGGGAAAAAACAAAGCCTATTAGAAACAAAGTGGAAAATTAATAAATCTTTATATGAAGATGCGAAATATCACCATTACATGAAATAAAACAATTATTAATACACAAAGGAATACCCAATTCCCTTTAAATTCACTCCTTATTGGATAAAATGAGACACACAGTTTCAATAACAAAAACGTGTTTTTTAGATTTTAGGGATGTGTCAAAATCACGCGTTCAAAGATTTTGAGAATTTCATTACATTCTCTCCACATACATCGTAGGCAAGAAATAGAAAATGATATATATATTTTTTTCAAGCACGGATTGTTGTTCAATGGACAGCCTCTTTGCCACTGCTGACATAAGCCCGAGGAACACCACGAGGAGGTGGGCTACCGTCGTTCCTCGCCCTACCTCCCCCCCCCCCTTCACAATCCCTTCAAAGGAAACTTGGTGACCAGCATTAACCTCTGAAATGGAAACTTGACGAGTTGTCAATGATATCGATTTAATAATAGATACTGACGTATATTTTTTAAATTTCGGAAAGAATTTTTAATATTCAAAAGTACACGCTTTGAGATTTATTTACACTTCTCGAGTAGTCAGTCAAATTGTACTTTGTCGGAGGGAGAAATACATCAGCCCATTGGTTTAATTTCAATTAATGATCAAATAAAGTGATATTTGTTGAGAGATATTTGATTGGATAAGGGAGGAGGTTAAAAAATTTAGCATCAATTTTGGGGTTTAATAGTTCATAGAATAATTAAACCTTGTATATCTGAGTACTTTATGTAGTAAAACACAAATTTAATTTTTTTAATTTTATATTCTTACTATTTTTGAACATTCACTTCTAATTTTTTCAGAACAAGATAGTAAATAATCATTAAAACAATATATATTCTTTATTAGGGATAAAACAATTGCTACAATAACTTTACTATTAAAGAATGAGCTATTAATTTGGGAGTAAAATTTAGCTAAAAAATTAAAGGTATTTAAAAAAATTATAAAATAAACCCTCCAAAAAATACTGAAATAGATTCTAGTGTTAAGCATTTTTTAAAAAAAGAGGCGTATTTTTAGAAATTTATTATAATTCGTTGTTTTCAGTGCGAGTGAAATTTTTGGAATTTCATTAAATATGTCATGCAGAAAAAAGGTAAGAGTTGATAGATTTTTCATAGATATTTTTCATTATTTTTAATTATTTCAACTTTATTAAACGTAATAAATTTATTAAATATACTTATGTATAAGTGGTGGTATATAGATATTTTTAAATGTATAATTTTCATTTTCAGTGTTTTCTTTCGTATTAAATTATTTTCTTAATACGAAAGCAAAGAATTGATAAGACTGATTAAGTTTTTTGCTTAAAACCAAGAACTGATATAACAGTTTTCCCAGCGATATCCTGGGCCAAACATTGCCATCTATTTTTGATGGCCAATCCAATATCTTAAACTAAAGTAATTGCATTTTTTGATTTGTTTCACTTTTGCTACTTCTCACAACTCCGTCGGTATAAGACAGAGCTTTTGATATAAAAAATATAAAAAACACCAAAGCCTACAAATGTGGCATCGAGGTACCAAGTTAAAATAAAATTAAAATTAATGTAATCTTTTTGGTATTTATTGTGTTACTGTTGTGAGCGTGTTTGATCATGTAAATTTTGAAGGGCAAAATTTTCATCAAAAATAAAGTACATGGAGACATTTTTTAGTACAGTGCTATAAAAGCACATTCTTATTATTAATATGTAGTTGCATAAAAATTTTGCAAAGCAAAAGCAACTGCACATAGAATTCTCACAACATTACAATAAAAAAGCATGTAAAGGTAAAATCATGAATGCAAATGTATTTTCTCGATTCTTTGCAAAAATATTTAATTACACAAAACATAGCAGTTTTCAATTATTTGAAAACGGTACAACAATGCGAAAATTCGTGGTAGCAAATCTGAAACTTAAAACAAAAGACATCACAAACTAATATATTAAATTGATTTAATCAAATTGAACTAAAAAGATTTAATTTTATTCTCCATAACTTTTCAACAATATACTATTTACAGTAATAAAATATAGTATAAGATATCCTTGTAAATAGCAATCAATGTATATTTCTTTTAATGAAATTAAAATATCTTATTGAAAATAAATCTTATCCAAATTAATTTCAATCTGAGATAATAAACTACGTACAATCAAATCATTTTAGCAGACAGTAAAATACTGAAAAAGCACTAATAAAAAAATATTTAAATCATTGGCAACTAAAATATTCAAATTGCAATAACAATGAATAAGAAGTATTTTAGTATTGATTACTTTTAATATGAAAATATGGAATGGTAGAATAAGTTATAAACATTTTTTTTAAAAACTTAATTATTTGAAATCAGAAAATCGAATGAATTCGGAAGAAAAAATCTGTTAAATTTAAAATTAAAATTAAAATTCATTGATGATCCTTTTTTGTTAATTGAGATTAATAAAATTACTTTTGAGATTCAGTCCTTGCTTTATAGATAAAAATATAGTGCATATATCAAAAATTTTTAAATGTATAATTTTAAATTTAAAATTAAATTTCAAAATATTGAATATAGAGAATCTTAAAAAATATTGCCCATTTATACATTCAAAAATCTATCTATTAGCGCATAAGCCACATTTGTTGCTAAATATAGGATTTCTATAATTCAATTTTTTAAAAAACTGTTCAATTTTTTTAACTTTAAAACCAATAAGGTGTACTAAAAATTACTTATCTGATGGTGTAACTAATAAATTTTGGCCTTAGTTTTTTTTCCTGTAAATTTTTAAATTCTGTCTTTATATTTCAGAAATCCTTTTCTTTTTCTTTCCTTTAATGAATAAATTACTCCTTTCGAAAGTACGAAGAAACATATTGATAAAGTAATCATTTATTGGTCATTATCATCATAAAGTAATCATTTATTGGTCATTATAAATCATTTATTGGTTCTCTTCATGTTTTTCATTTGTTAGTCGAGTTGTAATATAAATCTGTATTTGCACAAAGTTTTTCAATATTCCGCTTGGCACTACAATAAACTCTTCAAAGCTACCAACAATCTTCTTTTCTGGATTAGTAATGTTCGCTTCATGGTCCTGGGAAAAGCACTTAATAATTCTATTTCGCTAAGGGATGGTACACAGAAAAATGAGACGTTGTTATGCTTCCTAATACCGCTAATAATTTGAGTCCACCCCAATAGTAAATTCATACTTCTCCATCATTTTTCTTTCCTCTACCTCTTTTTTGACAAAATGGAAATCAAACTCTGCATGCGAAAAAGCGTAAATGGTTTCAAAAACAGAGAATGAACAGTAAAAATAACAGATATATTTGCAGACTGTGTATAATATATCCAATAATTCATCAGATGCTAAATCTAGATTCCATATATGACTGCCATTCCTTTATTTTCTATATAATAATTACATCTCTTCTGATAATTGACTCTTTACAAGTAGAAATCAATGTCTTCTGGTTCTTTGAGATCATCAATACCAATTAAACCAATACATTTGCAAGAATTTCCCCAAGTTGAATGAATTTACTTTTCGAATTGAATAAAGACTTTTGCTATACGACCTAAATACGGACAATTGCTTATTTTCTAACAAAGAGATTCGTTCTAACAATAACAAACACTTTCCAAAAAATCCTACTATAATAATTTTTTTAAAAGGAAAGCAAAGATATGAATATCAAGAATAATTCTGAATTGAAAATTAGAAATACAGTTGAAAATAAATGAAGATGAGAACTATTACCAGAACGTACACCTAACAATTAATAACATAAAAAGGAAATATCCCCTCACTTTCATTCTGACGCCGTAGTGGAAAAACAGTGGTGAAACTAAATATACAGTTTAACTTCTAAAAATGTGTTTTCTACATTTTAATTATGCTTTGAAATCTCCAGTTCGAATTTCTTCTGAATTACAATATTTTTTCTCATTTTATGTTTCGTATGCAAGAAAATAAAAATGATATTTACATGTTTTCAAGCATGGATTGATGCTTAACGGGTAGCCTCTTTGCCACTTCTGACTTTCGCCAGAGCGTTGCCCGAGGAACACCACGAGGAGGTGGGCTACCATCGTTCCTCGCCCCCCCTCCCACCTTTTCGCCTGCAGAGGAAACTTGGTGACCAACATTAAACACTGTGATGTAAACTTGGTGGGATATCAATTAATATTAATTTTATAATAGGTTTGGGTGTATTTTTGAAAATTCTTTACAGAATTTTGAATATTTAAAAGAAAACGTTTTTTCATTTCTTCATATTTCTCTGATAGTTCCGTTTCAGTGTTTATTGTCTTAAAAAAATGCTTAAACTTATTGGTTTAATTTGCTGGAGTGAGTAATACCGTGATATTCATTGCCGGATATTTGATCGAAAAAGGGAATAGGGGTTTAAGTATTTAGCTTTGATTTAGGGGGGGGGGCTAAAGTAAAAGGAATGGTTAAAAATTGTACATTTAAACACCGTTGTGGAAAACTCAAATTTAATTTCTCAAAATAATTTGGTATTCATACATTTCTTGAAAATATTTTTCTAGGTTCTTTAAAATTAAATTATAAATATTTGTTATGACAATATATCTATTTTATTTCAAATAAAACTATTATTACATTAACTTTATTTTTAAAAAAATGGGCCGCTGATTCGGAAAGTAAAGTTAACTAGCACAGTTGCAGGTATTAAAAGAGTTTATGAAATAAACCTAAAAATATAAAAATAACGAAGAAAGAAATAAATTTTAAAAGAAATGTACATATATAAATTTGTTATTATTGTTGTTTACAGTTTAAATGAAATTGGGGTAGTTTCTATAAGTATACGTTGGGCGAAAAGAAATAGTAAGTAAAATTCTTAATTAATCTTTTTAATTAATTTTAAAGCATTAATCTTTGTGCAATACAGCACAATTATTAAAAATACATACGTATAGTGCTTGCTGTATATATATCTTTGAATTTATAATTTTCATTTTGACATTTTTCTTTAGCAATAATAGCTTTTATTTAAACTTTTAATTTTTTATTAAATGGTTTTTATTTTATTTCATGTCTTTCCAACCGATATCCAGGTCCGAACACAGCGGTCTGTTTTGGATGGTCAATACAAAAAATTATACCGATTAATTTACAGTTTATGAATTTGTTGCATTTTCGATATTTTTAACGACAATTCCAATGAACTAAGGGAGATCTTTTGAAGTAATTAAAAGATATTTCACTTCAAAAACTGATTTAAATTCATCCATTTTATCATTATAAAATTAATTCAGTTTAAATCAATAAGAGTATAGTCAGTTTTAAGTGCGAGTGCTTTAATATAAGATATTTTAATGAATTAATGTAACATGAAAAAGAAAATCAAAGAAATTGAATCTAACGTTAAAATTCTTATATTTCTTTAATCAAATAAATCAATCAAGTTATAAATAATTCAGGATACCAAGCTTCCTCAGCAAACAGCTATCTAATCCTTGTATTTCTTTTTGGTAAATAACATTCTGCAAGTTGACTTTGTATTTTGAAAATACAAAGTCACCTAAAGAAACTGTTAACCCACCGCACCCGTGCTAGTGATGCATTCAAATATTATGCATAACGCGTTTTCTATCCTTAATTTTTTTTTTTTTTTTTTTTTTTTGAAAGAGCGTTAGTCAGTTTATTGAAACTTCCGGGATATTTACCTGAAATAGTTCATGAAAATCTTGACTATGCTGATATTTTATGCCGATGACATTTTGGCCCTGCTGATTATTTATGGTGATGAAATTTTGGCCCTGCTGATGTTTTATGCTAATGAAATTTTGATCTTGCTGATGTTTTATGCTGATGACATTTTGACCCTGCTGATGTTTTATGCTGATGACATTTGGCGCTGCTAATGTAAAATGCTGATGACATTTTGGCCTTGCTGATGTTTTATGCTGATGGCATTTTGTCTTTGCTGAGAGTGGCACCTAAGAGTGGCATTGGCAAAAGGATGGCAAGCTGCAGATGGCATTATTATTAAAAGATGCAAACCAGCTGGAGAAGAAAAGGAGAAGAAACTGAGGAAGCAGGACAAGATTTCAAATAATTCTACGAGCAGACTTCTGAATACATGAGGAAGCAACAAAGAGTTGAAGAAATGGGAGCAGAATTTGAGAAGAAAGAAACCAATTGGAGACGAAGAGCAGCTGGAGCATGAAGAAGAAGTGAAACGACGGAAGCAGAATTGGATCAAGAAATAAAACATTTGGATTCGAAGAACATTCAGAAGAATAGGAGACATGAAGTGAAGCAATGGATAGGATAGAAAAAAATTAAAGAAATTAAAGTGGAAAAACAATCTGATCAAGACTGAATATTGTGGAAGAGAAATCAGAGTTCGGAGAAAAGGAAGCAAAAATGAAAAGAAAAGGCATGAACTGAGCAACAGTAGTAAAAATAGTAATATTGGAGGAAAATTAAAAATCAAATTAAATAAATAAGTAAAGATGGAACTGCACATTTGAGCGAGCGACGTGAAGTGAAATGATTAGCTGAAATATCTGGATCTGGTTGAAAGTATTGATGCATGGGATGGAGAGGAGTCTGAAATTTCAAATAAGATTTATTAATAAGAATATCGAATATAAATATTTACTTAAAAAATATTACTTAACAGCTAAGGATAAAAATACTTAAAAGCTAAATATACTTAAATCTACAGTCTGAATACACTAAATTTTGTTGTTACATTTTCTCGCCAAATGAGTTTGCTGCAGTAATATGTAAAAATAATCTAGCAACCGAAAACAATGCAGCAATAAAATTTTGAAACTTATAATCTAAACTTAAATTCTACATTACTAATAATATAAATAAATAATAAAAAAAGATTTTGGCCTGATGTTTAAATCCACTCGTTGGTAGGCATCTTTCCTGTAAAAGAAATGAAAACCAAAATTATTTCTGTTCGAAATATAAAGAGTTAATTTGTTTTAGAAGACAAATATTTTTTTATTCAATTTGAATTTTAAGACGTAAAAAATATATTTGAAGGTACATTTTCCATTAATGTATTAGAAAAGCGTCGATGAATGAAAATCAATAAGGGAGACAGGGGTGAAACCGTGCAATGAGCGATTCCGCACACACATTGTTTTCTGTAATATAATGATCGACAAACGGACCACCTTCCAATACAGCAGAAGGATTATGTGTTCGAAAAATCCTTTATGCCTTCTAATTGCTCGATTTTATTGCATCTTTTTCGTATAGCGAAAGGAATCCAAGTTTTCTTTGTAATTTGAAGCTCGAATTTTTATGGTAAGATTTCTTTTTGTTACCAATAAAAAATAACACCCCTCTACAAATATTGCAAATCATAGCACTTTTCAGAAAATGGAGCATTTTTGGAGAATTTTAACTAATACAATGTGTATGAGCTCTTTTAGTAGGTACTATTAAATTTAAAGCATGTTTCATTTTTAAAAAATTTTATTTCATTTCATTTTTACTTTAGTTATTTGTTGTTATTTATTCATTTGAATACTGAAAAATGGATTTTGAAATCAATGTAATTCAAGAGGAAACTTCAGCTATGTTTGTCAAGTGTTTCCAAGTATCGCAGTCTTTTTTCAAGGAAATTGTTTCACCATTTCGGGGGGCGTGGAAAATAAATGCGAAGGTCAAAAAATAAAATTCTGCTTAAATCTTATGATCATTTACGTTTTTTATTTTAATCTAAATAATTTAATTCCTCAAATTTAATGACGGGAGTTACTGAGCTTGATGAATGACCTGACAACAAATTCAACATCAAGATTGATGACTAATATGGTAAAGAATCTAAAGATTTGTTTCCTTTTCCTTTATTAATGTTCTTACTGAAGTAATTCCAATAGTCAAATGACACAAATAGATACAAAAATATTCTTATTTATGTAGTTACATATAGTTTTTACTACTTTGTATACATTTCTTTGTTTTAATTTCAATTTCTAATCAGCAAATTTCGCTGTTTCATATTATTCCTGTAGCTTAAAATGAATCGCTAGCATATGGAGGTAAGCACTTACGTTTCTTTAAACGAAGATCCTTCTTTCCCACACGCCATCCTCCACGTCGTAGATGTAGAACACACCGGGGAAGTAGGGATCCGGCATCTGTAAAATAAATCTCGTATTAGATAATTGTATCCACAGACAGCGGCAATAATTTTAATTTAATTTGACCTATACATACAAATCATTGCTTGATATTCATATCTAGTTAGTACTTTATATAAAAATTGAATATGTGTTTTTTGTGAATTATTAAGCAATCGTAGAATTTGGTGCATCAGAATCAAATGGTTTTATGCTCTCTTTTCTTTCTCAACATTTTATTTCATATATTTTCTATAAAATGGAATATTAGCTATATAAGTAGAATTTGCATCACGTATTTTGAAATTAACGTAAAAAGAAAATTTGTTATAGCTCGTATTCTTTGTTATAGCTCGAAACACTTTTACTTGTTGAAAATTAGAGTTGGGACTGACACGTGATGCATTTAGTTCTAATTCCATTTCTGTAATAGATGAACTCAGTTTTGAGTCCAGAGAACGTCTTCTCGAAAGGCCTCTGCAGCAAAAGGACGCTGTGCGCGCAAATGCGATATACATGAAAGTAAAGAAACAAAATAAGCTCTATTTGCACTGACAAATCAGACCAAATTAAATTTTTCCCTGTATTTGACATTCTTACAAGAATCCATATCAATTAATGGATGTATCGAACCTCGGTATTTCAGAACGTCATTGAAAACTCAAAATTAAGTATTCCTTGTATTGTTCGCAGTACGAAGTTAGGTCATATGTATTTAGCCATTCTAGGGTACTCTTACTTGCTTTTCCAAATGCGCTGTTATCATTGTCAACAACTACTTATCTGAATAACACAGTTCATTTTTATATACAAGCTTATGCTTGGTGACTCCAATGTAAAATGACACTTTGAAAAAACTTTTTTTTTTCATAAATATGTATTGAAAGTTATATTTCTCAAGAACACTGTTCATACTTGGAAAGCGAGTGTTCTCTTTCTGCCTTGTTCAATGCTGATGCTAGAAAGAGTCTATGTAATATAAATACTAAATTATGCATGAATGAAGGAAAATAAACTTACTCCGAATAGAAATCGCGAAACGTAAAACATTCAACTATATAGGTAAAACGATAAATACCTGACTCTCCGCTATGCTTACTAAATGCTAAACGCATCTGGAAGACATAACACTGGAAGAAGAAAACTTACAGGAGAAAGCATTATCAATTCAAAAGTATGAAGATAACTTTTAACATATAAAATAGTTTAATGTAATAATTAGATAATAGATTTGTAATTAATATAATAATAGATTAGATTTCATTGTCTGTTAAAATTTATTTTTCATTTAGGTGTTCTACAATGGAACAAACATGGAATAATGGAATATACCGTTTTACACTTTTTTGTGCTTCACAAAAAGAAATGTACGATTAAGAAATGCAAAAACATACGATTAAGAGTGAAGTTACTTTACATTCAAATATACAAAGTATACGTTCGTGTGGGAACCCATTACTTCTCATCATCATTCGAATGGCCAAGTATAAGTAAATGATATTAAGAAATAAATGTTTATTTAGGCATAACAATATAAAAGGTACTTATCAGTCTTGGATTTATAAAGTAAATTTTTAGGAATAAAATTCTTTCAAAATCGTTTTTTTTAAACAAGCGTATAGAAAAAACAATACAGTTAGTCAACAGTCATCAAAATATAACAGTAATTTCCTTGCAAGTCTCTATCATTATTGCTTTTACTGGTTTCGTTTCCCTTTTTTTTTAAGGTTAATCCCCGTTCCTCTTCGTGCTTCCCATTTTAATGAATCATGAATATCTTTATGTCTATGTCTACATTTAGGAAAATTAAATTAATACTAATTAACAATTATCAGAACTTCAAAATGGGAAAGTTTTATCCCATTAAATCATAAAGGAGATACCTATAGCAGTTCCTATAATATTCAAGCTTTCTAGGAATTCTCTTATAATATTCTTGAATATTTAATTTAAATTTTATGTGTTTAAAATTAAATTCAGTAATTGTTTACTTTTCATTAAATTAAAAATATTGTTTCTCAGATTTTTCTATCCTTAAAAGGAAATATTTTATATTTATGATTTCAAAAAACTTATAAAATGAACATGTAATACATCTTAAAAATATTGAGTTCCTACCTGGCGCATGAGGTGCTGATTCGAGGAAAAATCAGCAAAGCTTGGCTGCTTGTAGTGCTGTTGGCGGTCCCTCCGGATCAGCAGCCTCCGCACGCTGGACCTGCAAAACACAAGAGAAAAAGAAACGCCAAAAGGGCATCAGTATCATCCACTAACACATGTTGGAAAAGTTGAAAGTGATTCTAAAGAAGAATATTAGTTTTGTTTCCCTGTTAGTTTAGTTAGTTCAGGTATTTTATTGCGTATTTGTGAAATCAGAAAAATAATAAATCAAAGAAATAAAAATTCCGAACAAATTTTCTTCTTGGAGAAAAATGATTGTTTCGTCAAGAAACAAGATTTATATTAGATTGTAAAAAAAATAATGTTTTTATATCGATTTGAATTGAAGAGGAAGCTCCTGGAGAAGAATTAGTGAAAACAATTGCAAGCTTCATTAAATATAATTACCTGAATAGATTTTAATTAAATTATTGCCGTAGAATAAAAGAATCTTTTAATAAAACTTAGGAGCAAAAATATGTTCTTAATTTAAAATGTAACATATTCTTTTTAACTTGAAATCTCAGTTTGTGTTTTTAGTAAATGCATTGAAGTGACTTTCATAGTAAATGATTAGCTGAATTGAACTCGATAAACAACAGATGTTTTCAAAGTTTGTTTCATTTATTAGAATCTCAATCTGATTGTAAGTATGACATCATTTCTCGACTAAACATAACTTTATAAAGATTTATAGGTGATAAATGATCAAAATTCTTCATTCATTTAAATGCATGTAATTTATTTCACAAAAAATTTTACTGCCCTACGATGGGCCAAAACAGTAATCAATTATGAACGGCATTCGGTTAATATATCAGACAATTAAAGGGAAATAAAGTGGACTTCAGACACAAAAAATCTTGTTGTGATAAAAGAGACAACTGCACACTAAAATTTGCAATTGAACTTAAAGTATGGACGGAGATATTTTTTACCCTTATGATCTTACGTTATTTTGTACAGTGTTAATAAAAAGAATTGATATGTAATTTAAAATAAATCTGAAACTTGTTTCGTTCGTTTCTAAAGGTGTAATTAGAGGTGAATAGGTATACTAAAATATACAAAAGTGCTAAAGATCTAACTAAATGAGTAACGATAACATCAAAAATTTATGGACGTTTAAGTTAGTGTTTGCCAATATTTGATGTTTAAGATGAGATAGATTCACAAATTTAAATTTAGCCATTAAATAGTTATTTCCTTATTCAATTTAAGTGGTTTAAAACGATCACATTTCAAGGTTGCCTCTGTTGCTCTTTTCTAGTTAAGAAGATAACGATATTTTTCATTATTAATTTCTGAATGTAAACACGCAGAATATTAGAAAGCATTATTACGATTATTTTACCACCATGTATTAACACAAAACCCCGCTATTTTAGAATAATGTTTTCTGAAATCAAATATGGCAGTTCTCAGAAAAATGAAGTAGATATTTCTGTTAGTTCCTTCGCCTTTGTAATTTATTATTGATTGCCATTATCATTTAAAAATTTTCAATGTAATTTCCTTCTAGATTACACTGAAGAACCAGTAAAACTGGTTCTTGCGTGCATACGCAAATAAAGCTGCTATGTAACACATAATAGTCACATAAGGTGCTATATATAAGATAATAGTCTCATAAGGTGCTATACATAATAGTCACATAAGGTGCTATACATAATAGTGCATAATAGTCACATAAGGTGCTATACATAAAGGCCTATTATATAAGACAAGATGTGTCTGGTAAAGCTGTTACATTGGTTCTGGCTGTTGCAATGACAAATTATCAATATTTAAGTGATTTTAAGCGATGTGTTAAAGTCGACACATTGGATATGGGACATGGAATCTTCCAGGTAGTAATAAAATTTGAATTTTTGAATGCGGCAATTGCAAAACTGTTGCTTCTTTATTGAAAATCATGTAAAGTGTTGAATCTCCGGGAAAATACGAGTTAGAATTGCAGCATTTTCTAATTTACCCGCTGAATTGAATTCTAAGGCAACAACCCGAGACAGTGTGTGAATTTTTAAATGGACCATCATTGATATGGGCTCTTGAAGTCGAAAGTCTGCCAATTTGATTGCATGACACATAACTACCGACACTTTACTACACTGCTGTTGATACGAAACACATTGTATTGGGTGATGAATTCGTTTCCATTTGTATTGAGCCGAGCACGTGTATGGCCTTGGAGACAATCATTTATGAGGTTCACATGTCAAAAGGGATTGTGCAACCTTTTGGAAACTCTGGAATGATACGGAGAATGTCCACTTAGTGTGATATGGAACACCAAATATATAAAGAGATGAATCCGAGAAGTGATAGGCATGTGAATATTCTGTCCCTTCATTTACACTCATGTATATTGCGCATTCCGACTCATTTTGTCAAATCTAATAGGAGAATTGTTATAAAGTGTTTGCATGGTTACTCTTTAGGTTAGACTTTCATAGACTCTGCACAGCTTCACCAGTATTGGCCCTTACACTATTAAAAAAAATTATTAAATCCACAGACTCTTTAGGTTCGAATGGTTGCAGGGTTAGACTTCCATAGGTCACCTGAATTCATGATATGAATTTTTTCCAGTATACTATTATACATAGGGAGAATTAATGCCAATTAGTTTTCTTGCAGTTCTGTTTGCTATTAGGTTCTAAACTACATTTGGTAGATGTGCCAGTTGTTCAGTGCTAAAATGTATATATATTTAAAATGTCATTCCGAATTTTATAGTCGATCAAAAGGATTTAACTACTTAAAAAGAAAATATTTACTTTCAGCCAATCATGACATATTTTTTTATATAAAGAGATGTCGTGAAATTCTTAAGTAAGACTCTCTCGAGTATTGCCATCGATATTTCTAAATTGAAATATGTAGATGTTCCCCATTAAAGCATACCATAATTAGATTGCCAAAATCAACATAATTATAATGTTCCAATTTAATACATACCATTATTATATTAAGAAATATATAAATATATAATTACAAAGCAAGGACTCTTACTATTATCTGCAAACGATTTGAGGAAAAGAATTTTTATCTACTTACTTGCATACTTCGCAGTTATAAAAAGACGAAAATACAGACAGAATATGTTAAAACAGATGCTGATGAAGTTAAAAGTGGATAAGCTATGTCGAAAACACATTTATACATTTATTTACATTTCTAAAATGACATTAATTTATGTAAATACATTTATATATATGCATAAAAAGATTTGGAAATATATATAACCATATGTCTTTTTCTTAAATATTTACAATATGTTTTGAATCATAAAATTTTAATAAATAACAACGAGGGTGGGGGGCAAAAGATTAAAAGGTAAGACAGAAAGAACATGTCTATTTTCTAATTTGAATAAATATTAGTTTTCCTCCAGTAGTTTAATTAATCCAATAAAAACATCATTGTATAAAATGACTAGATCTTAATCCGCGCCCCTTGCAATTTGTCAAAAGCAAAACTGCTCAGGCTGCACAGATTGCACAGCTTTCCCGAACAGCATACGCGCCAATTTGCTTTTATGTTTACCTCATTTTTCCTTGCATTTTCCTTATTTTATTCATATAACAATTTAAAAAATCTTGTGAAAGCAGATCGAAAAGTTTCTTCTTTTGTTAAACGTATGTTTTGTTTGAAGACAAGTATTTTGTTAATAAACATTCAGTGACAAACATTTGGCTCGATAGCGCCTTATCTTGTATACCAAAAGCATCCTCGAAGCTTGAACCTGCCCAGTTTTGCTTTTGGCAAATTGTGACGAGCGCCGACTAAGGTCTAATTATCAAATGTGATGTAATATTTAAACTGAATGGTGCGATGATAGTTAAACAAAAAATTAAATAACTATTATCATGCGAATTACAACAGAATAACAAAATTTTTGAAATTGTCCATTGTCCATCCACTCACCTTTATAGGTAAAATAGGTTTTACCAATAAAGGTGAGTGGATGTTGATTCTTGCTGTGAAAATATTTTATAAGTTTCACCTTACATTGGATCATGAATCGATATCCACTTTCCTCAAATATGAAACGACCTAAAATGTTTTGAATACGATATCTGCTACACGAACATGTCCATACAGATTTTCGCAAATATGGCAACCCCAAATAATCAAGCAAAGTGGTTCTGCTAATTTCCTTCTTTGCAACTATCTTAAATTTTGCCTTTTGTGAACTGGCATTATTAAGAGTATGAAGGAGGGCTATTAAAGTACATTTGAAAAATACTTTTTGAATCACTTTAAATTGTTTGCAGTCTTGAGAATTTAGGAAAATTTGGTCACTTCAGTTGCTAGGAATTGCTGTTTTCTCCACTTTAACCATAATATAAAAATAGCCCTAGTGTTTCTTCAAACGGGACGTTAATATAACCAAACCAAACCAAACCTAACCATAATTTAAATGCATCAATGTCTGTAATGCTAGAAAATTTCAAAAAAAAATATGAAAAGAAATGTCAACAGATTTTGATATAAAATAGAAACGGCAATCTCACATCGATAGGCTTCAACTTTAATATATATCTCCATTGGCAATATCTGGTATTGGCGACATTTTTTTTTGGCACATCTCGCATGCCGGAAACTTTTAAAGTACCGTTTTCCAGTTTCATATTACTGATTCCAATTTTGATTAGGAGCAAAAATTCTCCTAAACAGACATCGCCTTTTAGAAGAAAAAAACCTAAACATTTTTACTAAATATGTAAATTGGATTAGAAGAATTCGATATCAGACGATTGCAAATATCATTGATAAAAACTGCATATATTTTTCCATTAGTTCGGTCAATGGCAAAATCCTGCTATATCATCTTAGTTAATCATCAAATTTTAGCAAAAGCTTTAATCACGAAATCCTGGATACAGCTAACTGAAAATGTCGAAATTGACTTTCAAATATAAAACGCTGTTTTCTTCCTTTTAATATTAGAGTACTGATATTTGAAATGGAACTTCATAGAGATCTGATTAATTAGAGGAAAGACCCGACTCATTTAAAATATTTTTTCCTCCATTAATCGCCGATAAATTTAAGCCAAAAATTTCTTTCAGTTAATTTCTAGTTTAAATATTTGATAATGAGATCATAACGACTTCTACAAAATTAATCATAGTTAGTTTCCTGAATTAAAAATTAAATTTTAAAATAAAAGTAATCTTATCTTTAATCGGCAAATATTTGTTAGCCCTTTGAAATTTATAGGTACAATTCAGTTTTAACTGTGAACAAAAAGTAATAAGAAAACATTTCACCAAAATATAAAAATACACTCAAAATGCATTATTATTTATTATAAAAATTTTGAACGTGCTAATGAAATACAATACAATTACGCGGTTAAAAGCGCCGAATCAGTGAAAAAATTTTTGATGCTTTTTGGTCGCCGTTAAAACCGACAAGTAACAATTTATAAAATACGTATTCCTTTTCAGTCGGCAGTTAAATTTATGACTGGGTATGATAAATCATTTTCCCTGAGTTCATTATGATCTAATGTTTTGAGACGTTACTGGAGATGATTTCTCAGAAATAATAATTTTCTTCAAACAAAAAATAAATAATTTAATCAGCAATCTTATTTTTGGCTTACTGTTGGCGTGGCGGAGCTGAAAATTTAATTAGAGATTTTAAGCGTAACTATTATGCTTGAAATAATAGGCCAAATTCAAACAAATATTTAGAAATCGTCAGGCAAATTTTACATTTTGGATTGAATATTATGAAAATATATATAGAATAATGTGGATTTATTGAGAATAAATTTTCATGTATTTAGAATTAGCAAAAGCGTAAAGAGTTACGGAAATTCTCCTCTAAATGAAATTCTTTACCATTTCAGATTTTAAAATCTCATTGAGAATGAAACGTATTGGCGATTTATATCTTAATAAAAATGCCAAGAAGCTGTTATCGATTCATTAATTAATGATTTTATTACACAAATAGTGATCTTCTACTTGAAAATAAAATTTTTCCATGTGATTTGAGAATAATGCTTAGTATCCCCGCCAAGTATGTTAACATTATGCAAACCATCCAAAAACGCGCCAAACTACCTACTTCGTAGACCACAAAAATTACAGCAAACTATATAGAATTATCTAACTCGCCAAAGGAAACTCAATTTTGGCGAACCGATATCATTTGAAGTCTAGCCAAATTTTCTAATAATATAAGAAAATTAAGAAAACGACTTTTCAATTGCAATTAAATAAATCATTTCCGTTATAAAAATGCGCTATAATCTCTTTGCCCTTATCAATTTTTTCAGTGCGGTCAGAACATGATAAAATAAAAGCATTAATCCTAGTATCCGTTACGAGGACGATATGGCGACATTGGCGAGATTTGGGAGAGCGATAAAGTTTGCAATCTGTAGTTGTTTACTATTACTTGTTTATTAATTTATATGCTTTTTTCATGGTATATTTATGTATTTACAATTTTCAGTGACGACATTCGTAAACACGTCATTTCGGCGTTGGCAGCAGTTTGGCGTCAAGCACCAACGCTGTCATTTCGGCGTTGGCGACATTTTTCAAAATCGCGCCAACCGTGTTACGTATACTAGGATATGACCAAATAAAAACCAAAGGAAAGAAGAGCGAAAAAGTTTATTTTCATTACATTCATTGTTTTTCGATAACATATACATTTTGTAATATTTCTAACAAGTTATAGCGATCTAAATGGATGTATTAAGATATGATAATAATATGAAACAGCAACACATCCGTTATGACTATATAAAATAAAAAATTATTAATATATGAAACCGAATTATAAAATATATTAAACTCTGTTATAGTAGTCATCAACTTTTATTTCTGCAATAGACATTTATATAATCGTAAAACATTCTAGTAGGAAACATTTTAAATATTCTGAACAACTTACAGTTTTTTCCGTAACCACTTCAAAGCCATCTTTTATATCTGAAAATACACTTATACAATATAATAAAAACAAACAAATCAATACAATATTATTAATAAAATAAAATAAATATCACTTTTTCTCCAATAAATTGTAGGAAATCGCACAGTTCGTGGAGTTTTACAACACAAGTCGCAAAAAGTTTCAAGATGGCGGCGTAAGTGATTGAAAAGAACCTTCTAGAAGAAAAAACGTCATATATGACGTCATATCTTGCGTCAACAATGCGTAAATGTAATTTTTTTGAAATATAAACAATAGCTTTAATATTATTGGTCACGTTAAAAATGATACACAATTTTAAAAGATTAACCGTTTCTAAAATAAATTACTAGTTTCAATGATATTAAGTTAAATTTTTCAGATTGCCACATTTCATATAGCAAGGAATTCTTATTTTTTTAATTATAGAATAAAAAAAATATAGGCATATCTCGATAGAAATTACCTTTATATTTACATTATGTCTCATCTCTGCCGTCTTTAACTATTCCTTAAGCTTGAAAAAAGCGGGCAAAACTTTGTCGCATTTGTAATTACAATTTTCTTTAACCGCTTAAATATTTTAAGACATTTAGCCTTTATGATAATTGCTAATTTATCATTATTTTAGATGAGTTTGAGGATAAATGACACTTCTAATTTATATCGCGCAGGTTAAATGGAGTTTCTGCTGTGGGGCATCCACCATGCATCTATCCATTGAAGAAGCATGAATTTTCTATTTTTCTGTGACCTATTTGGAGATTGCCCCTGAGATTTATTGATTGTCATTCTGAAAGCAAACAAAACAGGAAATTGAAGACTTTTGATGTCACATGCTATCTGAGGGATGTGAAGAATAAAAGTGCTCTATCTTTTACTATTGCCTGTAAGAGCCGCCGAATGAATTAAGAGAGCCATGAACTTCTTGGTGCATATTCATATTCCATTGCATAAGTTGGAACTGTCTAAAATTCTAAGTAACATAATGGAAGAACTAAATTTTATATACGGTGGACGGTAGATTCGAATGATTAAAAATTCTTTTGGATAGATGCATAGGCATTCTATTCTTCATAAATCTTACAGTCAAATGATTTGCAGATAGGAAAATCCTGACTTTTAAGGATTAAAGATTTTCCGTTAATTCCTATGTGTTTCTTTTCCATCAGATCAGAGTTTCGTTGTAAATCTAAGCATGCAATGTAAATCCAAGACTGCACTTTCCCTCTGCTTTGAATACAAGTTTTCTTTACTGTAATGAATAAGTTTTCTGTTTATAATAGATAATAGAAAATAGTAAATAATATACACGGAGCAAAATATAACGTGCGCTCCATGCATGTGCATAAAACTAAACACATTTTCTTGAAATTATTTTTGCTCGTGTACGTCATTTTTTCATATATTTCAATTCAATCTCACTATAGAGGAGGCTTTTTAATTATTTTCTGCTATTTCGATATTTTTTCTCTTCATTTATGGAAACAAGTGCAGTTATAACATTGAATCAGTTTGAACCATTTGAAATTTAGTGCTAAAATATTAAACAAAAATTAATTAAAAATAACATGAATTGCAATATTTTCAAAAGAAGTGTTATTTTTTATGCATATTAAAAGGTGTCCATTCATATAATAAAGGCAAACAGGAAAATGCCAGATATATGCAGCTTAATCATTAGCGAAAGCAACTTAATCATTAGCAACTTAATCATTATGCAACTTAATCATTAACGATCATTAGCCAAATGATAAACGTGATCAAACAGCGAAATGCTTTTAATTTTGCTACCTTGTACGCATTTGCTATAACTATGCAGTGTTCGCATTACATTGGCCCGGGCATTCAATACTCATTTCAGGAATCTAGTCGTCTGTTTTCAAAAATTATAGTTGGAGATAAATAACAATTGTTTTACTTAAATAAATCTTATATAATTGAAAAATAATACAATAAATATTCAAATGCAAAATAAATCAGCAGGTGTGATTTCCACAAAACTTTCTAGCATGCTCTCTAATAAAAAAGTTGCCCCATTCCACCAGCATATAATTTTGGACCATTTGTTGCTTATGGCACTAGTCACAGACATTTTAAGCCGATTTTTTTTCTTCTCTGATTTAGCAGCGATATTTAGAGCCAAAAATGCGTCTTAGCTACTCGTGCGTCACAACCGATTTAACAAGGAGGATTCAAATGTTCCATTCACTCATCCACAGATCGTAATTTAGACCTGAATCAGAGAACGATGACCTCTGATCTAGTATCCCTAGTGGTATCGTCCCGACTTGGAGGATCTATTGACTACGATAGATTTATACGTGTACCAGCCACCATATACATGGAAAACATTTGTCAGGTGGGGTTCGAGCTCACAACCCAAGGGATGCGAATCCAACACCCTACTACTCAAGTTATCCGGCCTACTTTGGGCTTTTTTTTAATAGATATTAATATACAGTTCTATGGGAAGACAATAAAGACACCTTGCCGATAGGGAAAATCGTACATGTTCGAATAGACAAACCCTTTGAATAATTATGAAACTGGAAATTAAAAAATTCTTTACCGAAATTATTGCACGATAAATTCTTCTTGTAAAAACTGCACTGGTGGCCAATTGAAGAATTGAAAACATATTTGAAAATAAAACATTCTTTTCTGAACAGAAAAAAAATTACTCTTCAACAACAAATGATACTTTGACTATCGAAAATAAAAAGTAGAATTCCAAACTGTAGCCACTCGAGAAAAAAAAATTGAAATTGCGTGAAGAAAAATAATAAATCATTAAATATTAACTGCAAAGAATATTTTTATGCGTGATATGAATTACAATATAGTATCCATTGCCATGTAGTGAAATATTTCAGGTATATTAAATGTTCACATTAAAAGTCAAACAAAATTATTTTTGAAGAAAAATGTAATGTTATGATTAAAAAGAATCTTGCATTCATTTTCATACTTGTTTACTTTCATGCAATTTCGGGAGCTTTCAAGTCGAAAATGTATAATAAAAAAATATTTATCAATGTTTTATTTTGTAGATTTTTTTTAATCTTTTATTGGGAAAAATCAGTACTTACTGGATATTCATATATAATTTAACTTAAGAATTTCAGTGTTATTGATCAAATTCATTAAATTCGTTCTCCTATGTTTCTAGTAGTATCCTTTAATACTATTTAAAAATTATATGTATGTATTTTTAAAAGATTTTTCTGGTCGCATTTCTTTAATTTCTATATTATACTTTGTATTTTGTTTCAGTTATTAAATGAATTTGGGTTAATTCCTCATCCTTTTCCTCTCGGTTTGTATATATGGCTCTATCTCTTCCACTGTTCTTGAGTATTTACTTGAAACGATCAGCCTTGCATTATATTCGTTGGCCAGAATATCATCCAAACTGTTAGAATGACCCTCTTGGTTATTGGCATCAAAGGCATGGCGTGATGTTTTTACTTTTTGTCACATAAGTATTCATCCTTGAGTTTAAAGTAAAGACTACCAACTTGACATTAAATAACATTAAAAAATATTTTTTTATTTCCTGATTATACGCACTTAATACGATTATTCTCTAATTCATTGATTTATGATTAATTTATTATGAATGAAACTTATGATTCATTTATTATGAATTTATTATGAATGAAACTTGTGATTCATTTATTATGAATGAAATTTATGATTCATTTATTATGAATATTATGCAAAAAAGCACATTTTGTGTTTACCATACTTGCTATCTGCAATAATTTAGCATTTTATTTCCAAACCGAGTCTTTATTTTACTGACGTACTTTTGAACTAAAATGGATAGTTTAAGTCAGTATAAGGAAGTTTCCTGCAAATATCAAGTAGCCAAAGCATCCTCAAGTAATTCGAATTGTTAAGCCTTTCCAATCCTTCTTCTTCTTGCGTACAGACGACCACCGCGCCAGCACTGAACGTAGCAGCATCGACAGGATTTATAGTGGCCGACTGCTATATTTAGCCTTGTCCATCCTTGCATTGACCGGTTTGTCAAACTGTCATTATCTTCGAGGTAATTGGTCACAAATTGGTCAGTTACTGTCCTATTTCCTTATCTATAAACTCTCAAATAGTTAGTAAAAAAACTGACAATTTTTGACATCATGTCCTTCAGAATTTTAAGATTATCTGGTACCATCAATACTGTGCTTAAGTCATTATTTATAATTTTCAGATTTTTTCTTAACTCCGAGATTTCAATACATTCCTTTAAATAGTGGTAAACAGTACCGCTTCCTCCACAAATGCATATAGTGTCCTGCATTCTTCCAAATCTTTGGAAATATGCAGGAAATCTCCCATGTCCAGATATAATTTGAATTATCAGTGGATGGTATCTTCTTATTTTTATTTCTGGATTAGGAATAAAATCGAAAGTTACTCTTCCGTTTTTGGACATATACCATCTGTCAAACCATTGCAGCTTTATTTCTTCTCTTAATTCACATTTTAAGACACCATATGATTTGGGGACAACCATATCAACACCCTCTTTCTGTGCCGGCAACTTTGCATATTGATCCGCCTTTTCATTACCATATATCCCAATATGGGCCTTAACCCAATTCAACTCTATCCACTTGTTAGTTTTTTCACTTTTTATCTTTTCTTTTATCGTACATATTTCCTTATTACAATTGTGAGATGATTGTATGGCTTGTAGGACTGACAGAGAATCTGAAAAAATTGAGCACTTCTGTCCGTCCTCCACCCTTTCACAATATTCAATGGCCATCTTTAAAGCTTGCACTTCTGCCTGGAAACTTGTGGCATGGTTCGATAATTTCACAAGACTTTTATCGATCTCTTTTCCATAGTAGTATACTACTATTGCAGCTCCTACTTTATTTTCATCTTTTGAACCATCTTTAAAAATGCCTTTTCCATCCATATCTGGGATTTTCATTTGAAAACCATCAATAAACCATTCTGCAGGATGTTTTTCGAACTTGTCAAAACACATCTCATAATCTTTTTCGCTGAAACATTTGTTTCCTATTTTAACTTTATTACTAGAAGTTCTTATTTGAAATTTAGTGAAAATTTCTGTTGCTCTGAGGTCCATTGGCAAAATTCCCGTTATCACTTGAAGGGCTTCTAAGAAATGGTTCTATATGCCCCAGACATAATGATGAGAGGGCGCCTTTGGATTGAATTTAACGTTTCTCTTAATTTTTTTAGATTTAGCCTATGTCCCCATGCCCCGTGCCCGAAAAGAACAAATGGCTCAATAGCTCCAGTATAGATTCTTCTTAGATGGTATTTCCTTTTTCCATAAAATTTATCCGAAACTGTCACTAGTTTATATGTTAATACATCCACTTTTTTCTTGACCTTACTAAAATGCGACGTAAATGTCAATTTACTGTCCCATGTAACTCCCAAGTATTTAATTTGATTTGACACATTTACATTGTTATTGCCCATTTTTATGTTAGGTGGATCTGTTAATTTTAAACGTTCGCCAAATGTAATAGGCATTTGAATTTTTTTTCCTTTCATTAAACTCAAGTTTATGTATTTTTCCCCATTTTACTAGCCTATGAATGATTTGTTTTCCTTTAATTTCCAGTTCATCTTTTGTTCTTCCCGAGATTATTAGTAGCACATCATCGGCATACGCCTGTATAAAGCAGTTCGCTGGAAGATTGATTTTAAATGCAGAATTCATAACCAAGTTCCAGAATAACGGTCCGCTGCATGAGCCCTGTGGCACTCCTCTATCCATTAAAAATTCCCAATTATTCTCTCCATCTTGGTAAATACATTTCCTTTCATTTAAGTAATCTTTAATCACTTCAAAAAGATTTCTCGGGCAATTCATTTTTATAAAGGCATATAAAATGCTTTTCCTCCATACTGATTCAAACGCTTCAGCTACATCCAAAGATATAACTGTTGTTTTTAGTTTTTGATTCATCGTAGCTTTTATTTTTCTCCATAGTGCATTTTGTACTGTTTCACAAGAGTGGTTATATCTAAAACCATGTTGACCATGATGCAGCCTATTTTGTGCCGTTAATAAGTGCTGTACTCTTTGAGTTATCAGTTTATCCAAGATTTTACTTGCTGTTGTTAGCAAACAAATTGGTCTATAGGATTTAGGATCCTCTAAGTCTCTATTAGATTTAGGAATTAAAATCAGTTTTGCTACCTTCCACTGATTAGGGAACGCACCTAATTCTAGGCACTTGTTGTATAACTCTAAAAGTATGAGTGGATTCTTTCTGTTAATTTCAGCAAGCATCTCCATCGAGATGTTGTCTAATCCAGGTGTTTTCTTTTTAGCCATTTTATTAATCGTTGTTCTTATTTCATTAATTGTGAATATTTTATCTTGTTTTATATAACTCAATGCTTTTCCTCATTTTCTTCTGCTTTTTACTCTCTTGTTGAGACTGTTCCTCTTTGAAAAGGCATCTCACAATAGTTTCAATAGTTTCTTTTGTATTTTTGGTTTTTGTTCCATCCTGTTTTTTGACACCATGAAAAACTGTTTTCCTTTTCATTTTATCTGCCGCTAATTTATAAGGTAGCTCGAAAGGGTTCATTCTCGTTATTTCGCTACATAACTTTTCAAAGCATTCAATACATTTCTTTCTTAACATTCCTCTGTATATTGATTCATTTTTTTTTATAAATTTGTCTTCTCTTCATTCTCTCTTCAGTGTTTTTACATCGTTGGTATCTATGCCGCAAGACTGTTCTCAGTTTTCTTTGTTTCTCCAATGTCCCACCAGGGAACCCTGAGAAGATTTGTCTCTTTACTGTCTGATCTGTGGCTAATAAGCCTTTCCAATCCATATTCAAACGGGAATCGCACGACTACCGGTGCCTCTCCAAGGAAATACAAAAGATCAGTCTGTTCTCTAGACTAGGCTAATGAGAAATACTTAAAAGGTAAAGTGAACACTTTTGCGAATCGGTTAGGTTGCGCTGAGGTTATTAAAGCGTTGCAGAACAATTGAGAAAGGAGTACTCTGACAAATCGTTTTGGATTTCTTTCAAAGATATTTGAAGAAATTACAACGTCAGTAACATCTGTTCTTTTGAATATTACTGATTGAAAACCAGAAAGGCCTAATGTTTCCATGATATTTTAATTAGAACTGTTTCCAATAGAAAATAAATTAAATTTTCTTTGATTATGAAATTTTTCAAGTAAAATCGTATTGCTTTAATATAAAATTATGCAAAATTTCAAACCTAAACCTAATCAAACCTAATTTCAACCTAAAAATAAAACATTTGTTCTGTTTATAAAGCAAAACAATTGTGGAATGATCGTGTGTGTGTGTGTGTGTGTGTGTGTGTGTGTGTGTGTGTGTGTGTG
>JAPMOR010060349.1:38139-51395 GCA_026543865.1 Argiope aurantia
TGTGTGTGTGTGTGTGTGTGTGTGTGTGTGTGTGTGTGTGTGTGTGTTTTCTGAATTAAAATTAGGAAAGTAATGACATTTTGGATTCTATATCGCGTAAAGAGAGGCATTTTTTTTAATTGCTGACTTATTTTATGTAAAGTATAGATTTGTTTCAAAAGATATATATCGCTTAAAAAACTGCATGTTTTGGATATGATAATGACCAATGAAATTTCTGCATCCATTTATTTGTAATAAATACATGTATCAAGAGTTACATTCTATACCAGTAAAAGCAGTACAGATAAACACAATAAATATTAAATTCTGTTTTAAACATAACTTTCAGTGTATAAAATGGCCCTTCAAAAAGCTTTGCGTTTATAAATATCATTATTCGAAATCAATATTGTACCTTGTTAACAGTCCAGTATGACTGTGAGAGTTCTTTAAGTTAAACTTTTTTTTTGTTAATAAAAACAAAAGATTCTAAACAGAAATTTTTTATAAAATATAAATTGAAAAAGGCAAATAAATCCTTGCTACGAGATATGAAATATATGAATAACCCGAGAATAATAATAAATCTTAAATGTAAAAATTCTTATTACTCTGCTAAATTATGATAATAATTTCAAATTTTCAGTAAAATATATTTTGTGAAGTTTTCTGTGAGTGATATTTTGAGGAAGGGACTTAAAACGATAATTACAAAGCAAAGAAAGTCGGATGGATAAGATTCATTACACAGATTTGACATCAATATTGCAGACACTTATCAAATATTGAGCCAAATCCAATAGGGGATTAAAAATTTATCGGTCTGTACTTTCAAAAGTATGCAAACGCGAAAGTTTATAAACGTGGTGGTTTAAATATATCAAATTTCGTATGCGATATTTTCACTGGAATTATATTTGTGTCAAATTTCTGTTTTAGTCAGTTGTGAAGGAACAAGTCTAAAACGCAAATGCAGCTTTTTAAGAAAACGGGGCGAGAAACCACTTCCGCTGGTTTCATTACTTAAAGTTAGTTGGCCAAAATAATTAAGATTAAAGGAAATACCTATTTTAGCTAATTATATGGAAGATGGATCGAGAGAATAAGAATTCAACCTACAATTAAATTCGACGAAAGGTTTATTGTGGCATGTAGTTATCAATCTAAAACAAATACACACAACGATGAATCAGAATGAAAAAATTTAATGATACACAAAATTAGAAATAAAATACTCACCTACTACCATTTTTAAATACATTCCCAGCTCATATTTGTTTTACATATAGATCATAAAAGTTTTTTCGTGTAACAGTTCCGATAATTAGTTCAGTTATCAAAATACAGAAGTGAGGATTTTTTCGAAACAATATTTTACTTTACAGTTAAAAAGAAAAGAAAATTGCTTAAAACAGATCATTTAAAATTCTGATTAAATTTATAATAAGAATAAGATTTATTGACCATAAATTTTTCTGCATAGTTAATTGATTTCGGATATGTCTTCAGAAAATGTTTTTGCCTAATTCTAGCAAACTGATGATTTCATAAATTAATGAAAGGAATAGATATGTTACTATTTATTATACCATATTTACTTTAAAAATATTATTCTGATATATTATGAAAGACTATAAAAAAAAATTTAAGAGAAAAACTGAGAATCCGAAAAAAGATAATATAAATTAGATAATATAATAAAAGATAAAAGATAAAGATAATATAAATATTTTAGCTCTAATGGATCATGGGAAATGTCATGAAAATTGTATAAAAAGATGAGTGACGGTACAAGACAATGGAAGCGTCTTTTTTTTTTTTTAGGCTACAATTTATTTCAAAGTTTGAAGAAAAATATCAAAGATTTCCATAAATTTACATCCCGTCAAGTTTAAGAAATATATTAGGGTGAAATAACGAGCTCTGTCTGCATAAAAGAAACGAACCTGCGCATTAATCAGAATCGTATTAAATCAAATAGGATCGTGCAGGAAATTTTATCATAAATCATTGATTTCAGAGAAAATTACAAACTTCCATTAATATTAATTTCATGAATTGTTCTATCAAATGCTGTTGGAAAAAATAATTTCTCATAGCTCAATTTTCTTTAATAACCAATATCAATCTCACTAAATTTTGTTGTATTTTTGAAAGACTGTGTAATATGTTATATAAAATGCACGTATAAAAAAAATATCTTAAAACGGGTTTCAATTGTTTATGTCTAAGAAATTTTAATTTCATTTAAAATTCTTTTTATGGAGTAATTGCAATAAATTAGTTAATGGTGTAAAAATATGATAATGCTGTAAAATTAATTCATATTTTATTTAATTTTCTTCATATATCACGGGCTTTAACTATTAGCATGCATAAACCATGCACATGAAGAGGCAATTAAATGAGCAATATGAATAAATTGCTCAAGGAATAAATTTATTCTCAGCAGTATGAAATAATTATGATTTCAAATTACAGTTATTGTAATTCGTCACTTATTTCCTGAAAGGCGTGTTCAGATTTTCAGATTTCATTTTCAAAGTTTATTCGTATTTGAGTGTTTTGTGCTTCGAAGTTTTGTGAAGAAAATATAATATGCATTTTGGATGCCTTTTTGTTGACCAAGGGAAACCAAAAATTTGAAACAAGGGACTGTAATTTTAATAAGAAAGTCACATACCAAATTTCATTTCTGTAATTTGTTACATTTTTGAGTTAGCGCATATGCATGCTGATGAATGTAGGGATCTATAGACGGCCAATATACTTTCACAGATATTGTCCAAAATTTAACACGGATCTACACCTTAGATGATAAAACAATATATTAAATTATATCCTTCAAGCATTTTATAATGCTACTTATACTAGCATATATAAAATTTCTTCCACCTAGTTCAATGTGTCATTAATTTAGCATGCTTATAGACAAACCAACAGACATAGTTACAAAAAAGTGTTTTCTGGTTCACGGAGGTCAGAAATGTGAAAAAATGTTAAGTTCTTTTTTTTTTTCTTTTCTTTTTTTTTAACGATTACAAAAATTTTTCATTGTAAAATTCATAAACAAGAAAGTCACAATAAGCAAAAAAAAATGCAAAAATATGCAAGCCAAATAGAACAAAATAATATTGACATAGATAATTCATAGATACGTAAGAAAAAAGTGAAATACTGTAATGCTGTATTATGAAAATTTCGTGCTTAATTTTTGACCTAAAAAGAAATTATTAAATCATTAAGAAAAACATTGTTATTAAAAAAATTTGCATAAAGAAAATTAATGAAATACTTTACAAATAAAAGAGCAAAGAAATTTTTGAACTAACACACACACAAGGAACGAGGGAAAAAAACAATATTTTGCTTATATGTACAAATGGCAACCTCTCATGTCTTGCAATCCTGGTAATATATTTGTTTAGAAATTTGAAAATCTTTTCTGATCTTGAGCAGATATCCTCAATTTCTTTGTTGTTATTTGAGTAAAATTCTATCGTAATGCACTTAATACGAACATTATCTAATTTTCAGGATACGTTGCCAAAAAATATATGATAAGGCTCTGTCTCCCCAGTGAGAATTATTCTGCCTGCTTTCATTTCATATGATTGAAATAAACTGAATCATTGCTGCATAATATAGATTTAATTTAATTCAGACGTCATTTTGTCACTGGTACTAATTTTAAAATAAATAGAAGACACTGCGGCTATGTATGCTCATAAGTTCCAAATTTCCTCCCTAAACGATTGGGTCAATTTCAATCAGACTTATTCTTTAGGAAAAAAGAAAGAATGTGTTAACCTTTCAAAATTAAAAATTAAGTAATTAAAAGTTAATTACTTATTTATTTAATCAGAAATTAGCTGAAATGCTGCCATTTTTCTGGGGAACTTCAGAGCAAATAACTTTACAGAAAATATTTTAATATCATTTTTAAAAAAATCCCTCTTTTTATGATACCAAATTTCCTCCCGAACAATATTTCCGACAATTTTTATTAATTCTTTTAAAATTTAAGGTAAACAATTTTGAAATGCAGTAACAGTAAAATACAAAACACTGATTCATTTCCTGTCCCACTATTTTTTTGAAATTTATGTTTAACATTACTTAGAATTTTTTGTGCTGGTTTACTGCAGTAGTTGTTCAATGAATTATTAAAAATGAACTGATATGTCCTTTGTTTTCAAATTATTACAAATGGCCAAGGCTAACGGCTAATCAGTCAAATGTTGTGATATAATTACAGAATTATGTGTGTTATTTTTATATATACAAAGTTAGATTTTACGTTAAAAATATTGTACAAGTAAGTATTTAAATTCCGAACGATTCTGGCATGTCAACTAATAATTCATAAAATGAAAAAATTAAATAATATAAAACAATAAATAAAATTTAGTTTCCCAGAATGACTATATATTCTTCCAAAGTGCACTAATGCAATGTAAAAAAAAATCCTTAAATAACATTTATAATATTTAAGTTGATTTTTCTACAAATACGATTAATTTCAAAGTGAAAACAACCATGTTACAGTTCATTTATTTTATATTAAAATACTCTTGAAATAAATGAGTTCCTAAAATAAATTAATGATGATAATGGGCGAACATTTTTAATTTTTAAAGATGTTTATTATGACTTACAAGGCATAAAGGTAAAGGCATTTATCATGCCCCTTTTAAAAATATAAAAAATGGAATTTAAATACCCTCAAATCTCATTTTTAAAATCCCTAAAAGATTTTTTAAATTATTTTTAGTTCAACTATCTTAATTAATTTTGTCTTTAAAGCTAGGATTTGGGTAATTTAAACCCATAATTAATGTATTTAAGATTAAGTTATGCATAACTGAATAATGACTTTCAGGCAAAAATATAAAGCAAAATTGAACTGTTAATGAACGGTTTTAACTATGTTTACTGAAGAAACTACTAAATAAGACTTCATTTTCATGTTTTCCTTTTTTTAAAGGAAACTACAAATAGATATGTCATTAATATTGCTCAAAGGATAAATGATTTTTTTTAATAAAAGAACAATTTCTAATTCTTCAAATGAGACATTTTTACAGAATATTTAGGAAACTGACTTTTATATATATTACCTTTTATGTTTTTTCTGTGATATTTTTTAGAATAGACGTGAATAATTTCTCTGCAGAGAAGATTATGCCATTAAAGAAAAAGTCTTATACCGTGAAAAAATAATGGTTAAATTCTTTGAAACTGGAATAATGAAACCGCCATTTAAGTTAACATCTGGCAAATGGTGAAAATTATACAAAAAAAATAATAAGGAAGTATATTTCCAATATCAGATATCTATTTTTAAATTCAATTTTCGAACAAAATTTTCTTCAAGGAAAAAGAAGTACAAAGTTATTCGGCTGTAAGGAAAATGATGGAAAGTAAAATGTTAAATCATAAAAATTACTCTACAAATTTTATAAGACGTTTTCTATGCTAAAACGGAAAATAAAAATTTAATTTTGATTGAATGACTCTGAATTTCAGACAGTGCAATTTTCATGTTTTAATATAAAATATCATATAAGAAATTATTTTGTTTCATGAAAGATGATGGTTTTGAATATTTCCTAATCCACGCCCTTTTCGAAAATTTAATTTATTTAATATACTTTCCGATATCAAAACAAATAGAAACATTTAAAAAATGCAGAAACTGCCCTATTTAACTGAATAAAAATATAAAATGTTTTGAATAATTACAACTATTATCAGTTTTACATAAATTTCCAAACAAATATGGTAGATATTTATTTACATACACTCCCTAATATAAAGTGCCAGCCCATTTAATAACTGCATTTGTGAATATTCCCTTTCAAATCTGTCTACATTTGGAGCAAAAAATGTTGTAAATTTTTGTAAAAATATTTTTTTTTAAATTTTTTCACTACTTCTGAGTTTATTGTAAATATCTAAACACTTTCTGATAATGACTATAACTATATGGCTACTAGAAACGTCTAAAACAAGTGCATAAAAAAGCTTTGACAAGCAACAGAAATAAAGTAATTATGAAATTGATAAAAGTATGCATTTCGGTAGTATAATTAAAATGAAGCAACTTTTATATTCTAAGATTTTTTAAACTATCTTAAAGTATGTTACTTAAGAACAAACTAAATGATCATCAGTTACAGCTATTTTTTTCTCTTCAAATAGTTTTCGGTGATTAACCTCAAAAAATAGCTGGGGAAAAAAGGAAATTCTATGATGGATAAATAATGGTTTTTCATTTTTCTTCATCAGATCTATCTTTATTTATCAAATAATTGACAGGCCATTTATTTCCTATAGACCAATTATTTCATAACCACTTCATTCTATGGAACTAGAAAAAGAATTTCAAAGGATTATTAAATATTTATATCATATACGATTATCTCAAAAAATTAATTTCTTCATAGCAGCTTTTTATTGCTTTTTTGAATCCATTGTAAACAAACAGATATGTCCAATAACAAATAGATAAATCACTTAATCCATAAACGTTTATCTATTTGTTTTGAAGCTTACTATTCTGTGAACTGTGTAAACTATGCGCATATACAGACATAAAAAAAATCTATATTATCTTTGTTTTTCCCTTCTTTTATATACTAAATAGTCAAAACCCATTACGGTTTTCAGCTGCGAAAACCAGTTTTCTTCGTCGAAAACATTGCAAATATTGTAAAAGCTATCCAAATTTTCTCTTCCAGTGAATTATCGTTGAATTTTCAAATTTTTTCGTCGATTATTTCAACGCGTATTGCCAAAAACGTCTTCAGATTAACATTATAATGCCAATATTATTCCCATGTTTCTTCTTTTTTTAATTTGTCTTTATTAAGAAAATTATTTTAATAGGAACCACGATATCTGCAAAAATGATGATTAAATATTTTGTCTTAGCTGAATGGTAAAACACATGAAAAATGAACATAAAATTTAAAAATATATTCAGTATTGTCGTTTAAAAGAATTGCAAACGACAGTAAAAAAAGAGAGAAATCCTTTTCTTTCCTTCAGTTAAAAAAAGGGATTTTTCCTTTTTCTAAGTGGAAAAAAAGGGGGAAATGCACATTCGTAATCAAAAAATATTTAACCAATAAATTTTCTAGAATAGGAACTTTTGTTCTTTAAAGTAAGAAGACAAATCGAAGAGCTAAATTTGAAGGAGGGAATAATTTTATAATTTAAGAGGGTGTAAAATCTCCCTTTCTGCCTATGACCTGCTTTATATGTCATAGTTTGATTATTTAAAACTTTAAGTAGATTTTTTAAAAATTATTTGATTCTAATGAAGACAATGATTAATGACACAGAAATAGACGATTACAAAAAGATATTATATAAGGAATATTTTGAAAATTTGTGATTTCTCCGTAATGTCTGAATGCTCTCGATAGATTTGGATCATTATTGCCATTGCATCCAATTGGAGCTGTGTTTTTAGGATTGGTCTATAGTAGCCCTGGTTACCGTACATCCATAGAGTTTTCATTAGTGATACTGATATTGGAAGCATTTGATTTGGTATTTCAAGTTATATAACTAGAAATTGATCAGTGGGAAAGGTCTCCCCAAAATTGTCTCGCACACTCTCTAATAAAGGAGTCCTCTCCCCCTCCCACACACACACAAAATATTGTGCGCCTTGAGTAAGGCGCAAAGAACGACTTGAAAGACATTGGCGTATATTGCGGTTAATAGTATCTGAAAATCAAATTGGTGCTTTAGACCAATTTTTCTATAAACGATTGAAACCAAAAAATAGCACAGAACTACAGTTGCAGTCAAAAAATCACACATTAAATTTGACAGAGCGTTTTTGCGTTTTAGCCTTTACATATTTCTGAAAGTACAGACCAGCAGACGTTCAATTCCTTGTTGAATTTGATTAAAATTTGACGATTATATGTTAAATCTGTGTGCTGTAACCATCTCGCAATCTTTTTTCTGTGATTATCAAATTAACATATGTTTTTAAAACCGTACAGACTTTCTCTGGTTAGATTTTGCTCCTAATTTGGTAAAAAAAATCTACAAAATTGATGTAAAGATCATATAAAATATTTCATCCGTCTAACTCAAAGCGTTTTCAAATTATTTTTGTCACGGACAGACGTATAGACGGGCAGATAGACAGACATTTTCTAAAAATGTCTTTTACGAGACATGTCTTTTATGTCTAAAAATGTCTTTTATGTCAGAGAGACTTGAAACGGAGATTCGTCAAAATCTCAAGTTCGATTGCAATACTTTCTCTGTACTTAGTGTACAAGAAGACAAAAAGAAATTCATATGAAAAACCTTCTATCTTCTAAATAAACCTTTTATATTTATTTTAAATCATCTGATTACTTGTTTACAATTATAATAATCGAAGATTTAATACATATTCAGTAGATAAATGATAAGTTTATACAACGAAATTCAGCAGTTTATTTTGTGCATATTCAGAACAATCAGTGCACATAACCTCATGCAGTATTTTTGGGGAATACTAAAGCAGAAGAAAACGAAAACTGCTTTCTCTTTCTGTGACGAGATAAGTCAAGTTATACAAATGTCAAGCTATTGTGTTATTTCTTTGGTAAACTTCATTCCTTGATGCCTGATAAATGGAAAAAACCAACCGATGGAGATCAGATACCTGCTGAAAAGAGAAGTAACAAATAACGAAATGGGAGCTGGCCTGGAAAGATAGCAACAAATGTAATGGAAAAATATGTATGTATAAAAATGAGATCGCCCTTTTGCATCTCAAAGGATAATAATTTAACAATAATTTCTTTAATTAAAAATCTATATTTATAGATTTTTTTTTCTTTAATTGAATGCGACTTAATTATCAAATGATTATTATCAAATGATGAAATAGATTTAAATTATTAAATCGTTACACAGAATGAGTTATCATTTTCTTTTCTGAGAATAATTTTTATTAGTTTGTGTCTTTTTTTAGGATTCGGTTGAAGCAATCTATTGGTTTAGGATTGTGATAAAGTAATCTATAAGGGCTTTGTTCTGAATTATTTGAATTATTAAATACCATTTGATTCAGAAAATAAGCAGTTTTTGAAATCAAACTTAAATATGAATAAAACCATTTTTAATCACATTAAATTTGTTTTGAATTAATCACATGAATCACATTAAATTTGTTTTGAATTAATCACATGAATCATATTAAATTTGTTTCAATCACATTAATTTTATTCAGAATTAGTTAAATTATTAAATATCACGATTCATAAAATAAGTAGTTTTTTAAATCAAACTTAATGGGATTAAAACCATTTTTTAAATCTTAATGTGATTAAAACCATTTATTATCATCCAATACTCTCAAGAATAGAGTGATAAATATGATGTCTTATTAAGATAAATATCTGCAAGGTAAAATAAAATCATCTTTCATTAGAAATCTTCTAAATCCAATAATCATTACTTACCGAAAAAATGATAGTTAATTTCAATAAATGTCTCAATTTGCAATATTGTTAAAATTTAGACGATTATTTTAATTGAAATCAAGTTACCTATGAAAAGGAGATAAATTCTATTTAACATCCAAAACGACTTCGTACTCTTGTTGATATTATTTTGGTGTTTCTCTGAGACATCAAAACCAAGACATAAAACTTTCAAATCATTTGATAACAATAACTATCTAGGAAATACAAATATGTTTTTATTTGTAACAAAAGAGACATTAATTTCTTGAACTCAAGGAATATAAGGCATTTGACATGCATAAAAATTAACTAACTTCATCAATCCTACGTGTCAATTATTTTGGAGGTACAATTTAAAAATAAGTGAAGAATTCTCTGTAATAATCAGCTCTCAAATTATTATTAAAATTTTACTGGATATTTCTTGTTTTTGCTGTTTCTAATTTCAACAGATTTTCTTTTTCTTTCTTTTCTTTTCATCATAACCGATTCCTTTTTTAGGTACTGCACAATGGATTTGATCAAATTTATCATAATATATGGTCTTCAGATTTCAGATGTGACTAGAGAATAAAAAAAGAAGAAGAATGGTTTCAGAATTTAATTTATATACTTCTTTCATATCCATTTTTAAACATTTTGTCATATATTTTTTACACGTACTCTTGCATTCTCTTTGACTTTATAATAAAAATTATACTTCCATGAAAATTACAAAAATAAATCATAAAAATTTATACAATCTTTAAAGATTGTATTATAATTTTGCCAGAAAAAGATATTTCAAATTTTATAATTTTATACAAATACTTTTGAAACATTTTTTTAAAAAATCTTTTTGAGAAAATAGTTCCAACATATACATTTCTGTAGAGAAATTCTTGCTGTCTGAAAAATTAGTGTTTCGCAGTGAGAAATAATGAACAAAGAAATTAACAATTATTTACAAAAATTTTACTATAATTATTTACGAAAAAATTCATACAATAGGTTTCATTATAATATTTAACCTCAGCTCATTTCCCAAATTTTCTGCTTTTTATCAAATTAAAAAAACAAAAAACTTCCATAAAATTCTCTTTAGAGAAACTTTAAGAACATAGATCAAAATAATGCAACAGTTTAAAAAAATTAAACACATATCTGAACACACAAGTTGATTCTTCTAAATTTCATTTGCTATCAGCAATGTTATCAGAGCATTTATCGCCTGCCAAAGAAATTTAAATTCCCCCCCACACACACACACACATTCCATAATTTAAATCTTCCATGAAAGAAACCACCTCCTGTTTGATTAAATTTAACCCTATTTTGCGAAGCAATTTCCTGAACAGAAACCAGCGCATATAGGCAGTGCTTTCAGAAGCGTAACTTTAAATCATTACATCTTCACGAATTTCCACCAGTTTATCAAAGAAATAGAGCAACGCTTGCTAGGGAAGCTAAATTCACTTCACTCAATAGTTAGGCAACAATTTAAATTGTGTTATAAGGTGAGAAGGCTTTTTATCTTAAAACTAATTTAAGAAGTTCGTTATTTTCAATTCAGTGAAATATTTTTCCTTCGATTTACGACTAGAAAGCGGGATGGTTCCACATAGTAGACTACTCCGCTGTTGTTTTCGATAATAAACCAGTGGCAGTGGTCTCCAAAAACTTTCTCGCATTCTTTCTAATAAAGACATTCTCCCAATGAACTCCTTGCATAGCATTGGCATACAATAATTACGAAATATTAATTATTGGCATGCATTTAATATTTTCCTGAATCGTATCATCCTTGGCGAGTGTTTTGGCGATTCATCCTGGCATGCTGTTAAAAGTATCTAAATCGAATTGGAGTTGAAGACGCGTTTTCCAAACCGATTGAAAGAAAAAAATTGACATAAAACTATACTTAAAGTCACAAAACCACGTGCCAAATTTGATATATTTAAGTCATTGGGTTTTCGGGTTATCGTGTTTACATGTCTCTGGAAGCACTGATTGACAGGTGGCCTGGAAGATTTCGCACAAAATTTGGTAAGATTCTTTACCAAAGATGTTATATCCGTGTACCGAATTTTATCTATCTAACTCTCTTTATTTCTTAGTATCGGGCTAACTTATATTTCAACATCCGGACAGACAGACCTACTCAGAATGTATTTTTCTCAAAATTTGGTAGAAACTTATAAATTTTATTTGAAGATTGTACACCAAATTTCATCCTTCTCGTTCAAAGCTTTTTTGAGGTACCTGTGCCACAGACAGACAGACATTTTCCAAAAATGTGTTTCTTCGATTTCAGGGAGGTCTAAAAAGTGAAAATTCATCAAAATCTCAAGGTCGGGTTTTTTTTTTTTTTTTTTTTGAAGATTATTATATTTCTTCTTTATTTCGTATATGAGAAAGTAAAGAAGTGTGAAATGGCATTGAGCCACCTAAATACATGGGATGCGATAGAAGATACATGGAAGAAAGTGTATATGTTAGGAAAAAACTTTCTCGCCTTTTATTTTCGTGTACCTCGTTTTTTAATCAAAGCATTATCGGATAATGAAAGAAATCGACATTTTCGTATTCGGAAAAGTACAATAATTTCAAGCAATTTCAAGCCTCTAATTTTTAAAGTAAAACTGTTTTTCGAATCAATAAAAACAACTTGTATTTGCAAATATTGTCAGACCAGACATTTTGCATGAGAGAAAACCATTTTTTGAATCAATTTATCCATTTTTAATTGAAATAAGACCTGATGAATGACTAAATTCTGAGTAGGGTGATTCCACGTAGCATGGAAATTCTTGTATGATATTATTCTGAACAAAAAAGGCTTTATCTAATCGATATTTTGTAAATTTTTTACATGGCTCGGAATTACATGTGGCAATTTTAAAAGAGAATTTCCGCAAGGATCGATATAATTAAAAAATACCGTACATAAACCAGCCCATAAAAGACAAACATAAGTAATACCGCTATTTAAAGAAGAAAGAAGCAAAGAAAAACTATTTTAAAAATTCTCAAATAAATTTTTGAAAAGTACAAATCAATCTAAAAAAAATGTAAAGTGCAGAAGAAACTAAAACGTATTTCTCTTGATGAAATAACACATGGTTTTAAATTTGAATAACATTCATTAGAATAACTTAATTTTTTTTTTCTAAAAATATAATTTTCCAAGAAATTTTTAAAGGTACTATTAGAATGTCATTTAGAAATATCATTTATTAAAGCAGTCAGTATTTTCTATCCATTTCCACCTCTTATTCGCATTTAATTCTCTATATATGCTGCTGTACTATGAGGAAATAAGCATTCCCAATTGCTATAAAGATACGATTGTAATTTTTATAAATATACGAACTAAAATTTTGGGCTTGTAAACATAGTGATACGAGAATTTCATAAGTTTTAAAATAAATATCTTCTTAAAATATTTTTATTACTTAAAATTATATCAATACAATTTATCCAGCTAATTTAAATGAATTTAATGGCAAGCAATTCGTTTTCCCAATTTTGAAAAAAAAACTGGGAAAATTTAACATACGCATTCAGTATCTTAAACTGTTTTAGAAGGCAATTTAATCCTATTTAATCAAGAAAACAATTGAAATAAAATAATTAAAAATGCACAGCATGCATTTCTTTTCATGCCTCAAATTTTGATTGCTATGTATACTTGATAGAATCTTGAAGCACAGTTTAATCAAACTACGAGACTTTTAAAAGTTAAGGGGAATTAATCATTTTAATTTCGCTGAAAGAATTCAATTCCATTTTTGCATCTTTCATTTGCAG
>JAPMOR010060364.1:0-52009 GCA_026543865.1 Argiope aurantia
TCAATCCATTCGCATTGAATGCAGCTATTCCTGTTGGAGCACTAACTGCCACTTTTTTTTGTTTAAAAACGTCTTAACCCAAACTTTCAGAGTTTTTATTAAAAAGCTCTTTCCAGTTGCCACCAGTTTCACTCACAAAACAGCGTAAAACGTCAGCATTATTATCAGTTGTGTCCATTTTATTTGTGATCATATCGAAGACTCTTTTTTTTGATTGGCATTAAGTTTTGCGATCATACTTTGAAGATCAGTTTGCTCTTCTTCTACCAGATTGATTCTCTGAGTCACCCATTGCGTTTGCAGCTTCCACAGCTTCAAATTGAATTATCTTAAATTAGATATTGTTACAAACCTGTAATTTTGCTTCCCAGCCAGAATAGTGTCATCATAAGAAAGACCGTATTACATTAATCTGTATTGGATGCTGTCGGATGCCGAGCCAGTGATCCCAGAGCTTGGTGATAAACTTGGCGACGAATTTGCCGACAAAATATATAATGCTCGAAACTTCGAGAAATTTATCGATCCGTCCATTATTACACGCATATTTTAGTTTTTCCTTAATTTGTGCACTAAACACTAATTGTATTCTAAATTTAAAGCTTCTATGTCTGCTAGAAGTGTCTTAGAGTTTTGAAGATCGGTCAGTCAGTCAGTGACAAAATTCACAAACTTTGACTAGTTATAATTCTTAAACTACTGGTTCAAATTTAATGAAATTTGAATTATACCGTGTTTGTATAATGCCTGCTTGGTTTAGAGACATGTGTGACTGGATTTTCTAACGTTAAAAAGTACTGTGGGTATCAGATCCCCATATCGCAACCGAGAAGTCTATTGTATAATATTAAGCAACTGTAACAATAATTTGTGGTATTCAACAAATTGCGATATTGGACTCTCATTACGTAATTTTATGTATTCGACGTATAGCAAAAATTTAGAACGATAATTATTTAGGAGCCACTTTATTTCTGTTATATCTACTTAATGTTTTTTTTTGAATATTTAATATGAAAGAATTTTTTTGTAAGTATAAAAGAAATTAATTCAAGATATTTTAATCAAACCTGTCATATTTTTTTCCATTCAACAATTTAAGATAACTACCCCAAAAATAATTGTTCGCAATTTTATTATTTTAATGAATTGTTCGCAATAATGATTATTTTATTTTAATAACGCGATTTTTGGCACTTTCCCTTGAAAAGCTACAAAATAATCATCTGAGAATCGCCCGACTCTTCCCATTTACACGTGTCGTAGGTATAAATCGCAACTGACGTTGGTAATCCTTTTCTTGAAACCGTTCTTGACATTGCTCCAATGCCTTGAAAAACTTCCATCACGTAATTCCCCGTTACTTTCGAAGGACGAAGAACCGACCGGTATCTAATTATTATTCAGAACGAGTGTGTGATGTTGCAGAATTCGAATAAACTTCTTTTCTTATTGCTCTCAACGATTCTATCTCTTTTTCGTTGGCGTAATCTATTAATATTCAGACACGTGTTAAAAAAAAAAAAAAGCTTCCTCGTGCTGTCTGAGATGAGTACCCAAGGTTTTCCATATCAAAGGCTGGTACTTAACAATTTTAAATATAAATTCTGTTCTGTGCCAAGCTTTCAAGAAAATACTAAATATATATAATGTAAATGTTATTACTATTCACCATATGTTTAGGTTTCTTTTCATCGTATGATCTATCAGATGGCATGACGCATTTCAAGTTAAAGTGGTTGGTTTGGTGTTTAGAGAATAACAAAGTAAATCAAAACTGGTTCTTTCTGTCTGTAGAAAAATAGGTCAGTTATGCATTTTTTTTATCTGCGTGGAAGGGGCCACGTACATCATCACATAAGCTCAGCTTCTGAAGTAAGTTTCTAAGCATTCTTGGATGTAAATTTGTTTAGTTTTAGTTTTAAATAATGAGCTATTTCATGGCCGTATAGCTGTTGTATTTTATGTTGAGCAGTTTCTACAAACGCTTAATGTTCAGTTTAGAATCTGATTAAAAGAAGCATGCTTTCAGCAGTATTTGTTGAGTACATATGATTATATGATTAGAAATTGAAATTAAGTAGTTTGTATAGTTTTTAATTACTGGTAATTCACATAATTATTATATAGATAAAAGTTGCTTATTTTAAATTTTTAAAAGAAGGAAATTAAAAAAGAGTAAATTTATTAGATGACGAATAGGAAGGAATTAAAAATTTAGAAAATTATTTTTTTTCTCTTGTTTCGAGAAATCAAATCATGCTGGGGGAAAAAATTGTTATCTTTAATATATAAATAAATAGATGTCATTGAGCAAAAAAAAAAAAAAAAAAAAAAAAGGCTATCTATGGTATGTAAATATATAGATGCATCTTCGTACAAATTATTACTTTGGAAAATGAAAGCATACATTATCGGTTTACGTATAGTTTGTTTTTGTAGAAAATCTTTTTTTTTTATTTTTGTGCTGAAATTTAAAATTTCTCTGAAACAGTTTCTATTTATGCCCGTTTTATATAAGTTTGCAGATATACTTTCCATATATACCATAACTTTCATGTTTGAGTCTTTTTTTTTTTAGTTCGTAATCAGTAACCACTTCTTAAAATTAAAAATTAGTACACAAAATGTTTATAGTATTAAAATATTGCTTATTAACATTTCTTGTAGGATCAGGTAGTTGTGGCAGCACTCCATCTTATCAAATCAAATTATATTTTAAAGAATTGCATTAATTTAAAAAGTTTATAGTTTCAAACACTACATAGAAGCACTCTACTTACTAAAATTATATATATATATATAATGAAAATTTTTTGGTTCATTGAAAATTTTTCTTAAGAAATATAGAAATACGTATATTGTTTACCTGTGATTTATTATTTCATGAATTAGTTGGAGTATTTATAAATTACAACTCGCGTTTTACAAGTTTTCACTGGATTAATTTTTAAAGTTTGTTTTTATAAAATGCTAAATTGGCTTATAAAATATTAAAGGACCAGAATGGCTATTACTATTTACAAGTCGCCTTTGTGACTAGTAAGCTTATGTTAACTTGTAAGTAAGCTTGTGACTGAGCTTTAGATTTCTTGAGTATAAAATATATTTAGTTCCTTTTAAATCTTTGATGCATAGCTTAATGTTTAGGATTCCCTCCTTGAAGTATTGTCAAATATGAAATTGTTGTAGACATGTATTTACGAACAATGCAAGACAGTTATTTTATATTACTTTATTATTACTCCTTTTGTTTATTGTGTATATAAATCATCTTGATGGAATCGAACTCATGTTTTTGTAGTGCCATAAAGAACATAATTATCTAGGTAATCTTTCAATTAATTGCAAGTTGCCTTTCGTGATACTGTAACATTATAATTCCTCATATAAACTAACCAGACGATAAAAATAATTTATATTTTTCTTTAGCTTTCAAAAATTAAAAAAAATAAAATTGATCGGCTGATGAAAAGATGAAAATGGCTTCATTAACATTAATGAGGTCTATTGTTATATCGAAAAAATATTTTTAAAAATTATTAAAATTTATGTAAAAAGTGCAAGGCAACGAAATTAATGTATTTAAAAAAATACTTTTAAAAATAGGTGCAAGAATCATTTTATTGAAAATTTCGCATTTTATTGAGGAATAATCGTTAATATATATATGTTAATTAAAATTTAAAAAAAAAAATCGCTTCGCAGCTCATATTTTTATTCTCTAAATTATATTTGTATTAAATTTTGAAGCTATTAAGTCAAATGATATGTTGTAGAGTTGTATTGCATACACGCACGTATGCACAGACACGCAACTTTTAATTTTCTTTATGCGAAAATATGCAAATAGAAAATAGAGTGTCAAAAAATTCGACTTCGATATTTTGAAGAATCTCCATTTTCATGTTTCCCCGAGTCCTAAAAACGCATTTTTGTCATTGTCCGCCTGCCTGTCTATGAACGCAATGATTCAGAAATGTTTTGAGCTAGATGCATGAACTTTGATATCCAGACTTAAGACCAAATTTATAGATTTCATAAAATTTTGAATGAAATGCATTCAGGGAAAATATGTCTGTCCGACTATCAGATTATGTTAATATGGAAATACTAAACAAAGGGAACTGGATGGATAAAATTTGGTACATAGATTTAACATGTAAAGTGTAGTTACCTGTTAAATATGGAACCAATCCATCAAGCAGTTGATCATTTGTAGGTTTATTCTTTTGCATGCATGTAAACTTGATAATTCTAAAACTTGGATAAATGAAGTTTGGTCTTATGATTTCAATTGTAGGCGTATTTCTAATTTTGATTGCAAATCAATGGAAAAAAGGGTCTCCAAAATACACATTCGAGTTTCTGGTACTTGCATATTAATCACACATCCCTGCGATTCATTATCAAAGATTGCTAATTGGCGCTTACCTTGTAAAGTAATAAATTATCGATGCGTTTCTTGATTGCACAATAATTCATTAATTTAGTGAAGATTGTGGTCTGGGTGAAATGACTTGAAGACACATGTTGTCTTTTCTGGGGTTTATTGGTAACATCAACAACAAAAGGCACATGAAAACGCCATAGTGTAGAAGGCCTAGAGAACTACACGTAAATCCGGAGTCGAGCCGAGAGCCGAGATAACACTTCCCTTAGTACAGGAGTCCAGTTCGCTTCTGTAAGAATATATATATATATATATATATAATATACTAAACAGGGAGACCACGTGACACATGATTGGCAGCTAGTTCCGCCCAGGGAGATCACGTGGTTAACTGAATTCTTAACATACCTAACTATTGAGTGCCACTGGCATGCGTTTAATAATACAGGAGTAAATTTATTAGAGAGTATGCGAGGAAATTTTTAGGGAAACCACTCCTCCTTATATTATTATTAGATATCATATAAAATTAGAAATCATATCATATAAATAGTTTGGTTCTGATGAATGGAAACTTAAAAATGTTTCAAGTTATAGGGGTAAATGAAGATTTTCCTCTGGAATTTTGACAACTATTAATTTTGAAGGTTGTTGAGTGGGTAAAACGTGTTGAATTTATTCAGTGTTAATGCAAATTAATCATCAAAAGTCTGGAAACTAATTAGCAAAAATCTAAATAGTAATATATAATAATGTTATATTTTTATTATTTTATATGAATGAAGGTTGGAGAAGTAGTTGAAGATTGATTGGTCATATCGAGAACTTTTTAAAAGGGATTTGGTATTCACGATTGCTTTGGAAATGCAGTAATACTAAAATTGATATTGCAAACGTAATGGGATTACGTATTAGAAATTACCTATGAATCATTAGTCAATGGTAAACAAATATAATTTTTTTTAAGAAACATTCCGAAAAAAAAATCATTTTTTTGTTTAGTTTTATTTGAAAGGTCAAATTGAAATAAACATTCAAAATTCATGCGCACAACCTCACTTGATAATCGCTGTATCAAGAATTCTGATATAGTCAGTTTTTTTAGTATTGCTGGTGTTATTTCAGAAAAAAATTATTTTGAGATCTGAAAGTAATATTGGAGGCTCTAATTTAAAAGCAAATGAGATGAAAGAATGTGTGGACGCGGAGAAGCCGCAGCTTTTGAATCTGGTTTCGTTATCTTTTCGGTTATTGAATCAGTAAATTTCGGATGGATATCATTTGAATGGTAAATGTTGTTTGAGAAAATGTGAACGTGTGTTATTTATTACCCTGGCGCTAATATTGCATCAGCCAATAGTGTAGAATGTTGTTGACAGTCTCTCACGTAAGCATTCTTTGTTCAGCTTTCTAAGAATTATTTTAGCTTTAAGAAAAATAACTATAGATTTCTTTCTGCGAAACGTCTGTTGCAATGCTCAAGCATTTATTTATTTTCTTCAGAATTGCATCATTTTTGAGGAGCAAAAAATTAATATTGCAAATTTTGAAAAAATCAATCTTTTTGTTCAGTAGCCATATCATTTTGCTTCGATTTTGTTTTGGCTTTTATGTTTAAGATTTCAGAGTTTAAACTTATGATGAAATGCAATAATATTTTGTAACTTCTTGCTATCTGTCTTACTTATTAATTGGTAAAAATGTGTGATTGTTCGCGGATGATTGAATACCTGCTGTAAGGGAGTGTGAATAAGTGTTCTTGGCAAGCAAACTTCATAATGATTTCCAGTACCGAAGTGCTTGGGCTTCAGTCTTAGAGGACACCATTAAGGGGAAAAATAAATAAAATGTTAGCGCATTCATGCCATTTCTTAAAGTCAAATAGGATGAAAGGACGAAAAACCAATAATTTTTCCAGGCATCATTTATACATGCTGGGCAACTAATGACAGCAAATGGTGAAAATAGTTAGCAAGTTAGGCCCCGGGCATCACTTGCATTCACTATTTCACTGGTGATACCTTTAATTTAATATTTATTTGGCATTAAATCTGTGTAAGCTTGAGACATTTAATGAGCTGATGATACTCATTTTCATTTGAATGAACACTGCTTATGGGAGCACATACGATTATTGTAACTTGTTATAATGTCCATATTCAGAAATCTGTAATGGAAAAATAATACAAAAAAAAAAAAAACTAGTCATGGTTGGCACATTATAAAGAGCTTCCAAAAAATCCAACGAGGTTTCTTTATTTTAAACCTAATTCAGTCACCGTCACGTAATTTTAATCATAATCGTATTGTATATAAATTATGAATTGCAGATGGGTTAAGAATACTCTAGATATTATGATCTGCTACCAGTCTTAAGTGAATTTAACTATACCTAAAGGTAAAAAATTCGAGTTCACAAAACATTCGTACCTCGTAATTGAGGATGAGAAGCTTCCGGTATGGTGATTGGTTCTCGTCACTTTTGTGGGTACACGAAAAAGTGGGGGTCTGATTCCTCCCATTGATGACGGAACTTACTTCCTTAGGGGAAGGTTGTACCGTGGCCGGTGATGGTCCTTAGCACTCACCCACAATTTCCGCCTGTGTTGCTGTTGCGACGGTCCGGTCATTCAAGTTTTTCTGTGTACCTTCCGTCGGGTCGGAGTAATCAGTTTGTGATTACAAAATAGTCGTTTACAATATTTGATTTCTTTTATGCTTCGTTCATTTCGCCCTGGCCTGGAATCCATGCTATCGAGAATGACTTTATATTGTGATCACTATCTTTTCCTTTTATACATGTGCATTGAATCGGAAAACTTGGATTCTAATCACTTGGTTTATTACCCTTTGGCAATCGAGTCGTCGTATTGTAGTGAGCAAACTTTTCTTGCTGAAAGCACTGTATTATTTCTACATTTGCGATAGTTTATATTTCTTGTGGTGATAGATATAAAAATAACCGTTCTGCATTTCGTCAGCATATGGACAAATGCATATGAATATTCGCGACTTATATTAAATTTCCTTTGAGAAAACTCTGAGACTTGTTTTTTAAAGAGAAACTCTTTAAAAGACAGTTTTTAATTTTTTTTCTTTTCCGTCATTTCACAGCCGAAAGAGAGCTTCCTAAACAATTTTCACATGATTATTTTTCGTTAGAGATGACTGTAGATCCTTTCCGATAAGTGAAATGCAAAATCTTTTTGTTTTCGCCTGCATGGCAGCTTAACCTTCTGTATTTTCCCGTCAAATATCCGCTCCCAAATAGATGCTATCTTCAAGAACTGGGGCAAGACACACCTCCACCACGTCAAACCGCGCCTGTCGCTCTAAGGTCTGTTACTGGTTGATTACTTTTCAGTGTAAATCCAGTTAGGTATTTTGTGCCAGTTTCTTAATCTGCGTCCATTCATCTGTTTATTCTCGATCGGACACGAGTCCTTGAATGGTATGTGGTTATTTATGCCTGAGTTTCTTTTTTCCACTTTTCCCATCTAATTAATATTTCCGCTTTACACTCGTTGTATATGGTGACATATTAGGCATCGATTGCATGTATGGGAATGAAATTTTTCACGTGTTTCTTTAGTTACTGAATTGTTACATTTTCTTGAATTTTGTCACAAGCAAACTCCTTGTTTATGATGGTATGCTATTAGCCATATAGGTATCTGTTTCTTTTATTAATTGCGAATTTAAAATATCTTTAAAAAAAAGCAACCTTTTTATGGAATCTAGTTATTGTTTTCTCTTTCTTAGAATTATTAAAACATATTTTGAATTCTAAATGGTAGTTTAGTGAAAATAAACCGAATTTTTCAAAAAAAAAAAAAAATGAAAAATGATTGTTTGTTCCAAAAGTATTCGAATTCATAATTCGATTTTCGTAAAGTCGTCTTGTTTTCATAACTGCATCTTATTGAGTGTTGCATTTATTTTAATAGGTAACTCGTGGGATAGAATTTTTGTTCGATTGGAACTATTTTAAATATTTTTGTTCGATTGGAACTATTTTAAATATTTTCGCTCGACCGGAACGATTTTAAATATTTAAAAAAAAATCAAAATGAGGAAAAAATTGATTTAAAAAAATTATTATTTTAAAACTGGTGGTTTTTCTTTGGGATTACTTAATTAGTTTCAGCTAATTTTTAAAATGGTGCATAATTGATTATTGAAATCATGATTAAATGCGATTCATTATTTTTTTTATTTGCTGATTACGTTCTTAAATGATTTACAATAAATTACAGCTATTTGGCTTGATACATATCGCTGCATAAATAAATGTACCAATCAAGATCGATTGTGTCGCTGCCTTGAGTTATTTTGTACTCGGAAAACTTTTGTTTGCTATCCCCCCCCCCTTCTTAAAGCGAAATAATTAAAATTATACTACTCGTAAAAAAAAAAAAAAACATTTGTTATGTATGTATTTTTCTTTATGTAAGTACTATTTCATTCGTATTTTGATTCCAATAAGTTGGAACTAAACAGAAGCAAATTGTGTAAAAAAAAATTTAAAAAAAAAAATGCTGCTTTCGGATTTATGACAGCTGCAATTTTGGCATCTGTTCAAAACTTGGTGCATGACGCAATCTTTGATCGTGTGTTTGTTTTGTTTGTTTTGCAAATCTTTTCTGCTACGTTTCTGTTATATTACCAGCAAAATTATCATCCAGCATAACTAGCGATTTGTTTTTTGAGGAATTGTTTATCCGCGGATTAAAAAGACATTAGAGGTTTGTTAGTATTTTTTTATTTTTTAAAATCTTTTGAAAAATATAACTCGATAGTCATGAGGATTTTTAAAAACATTTTAAAAGCATGTGAGTTAATGGTAAAAGTGATATTGAAAATTATTCTTCTGTTTCTGAATTTTTCTCCTAATTTTTTTTGGTTATGAAGGAATGAATAAAAAAAACCTATTATCAATAATTTTTATAATTATGAAGATTAAAGCTTGTCAAATATGAAATGTGCAGATTTAGATTTCAATAAAAAAAAGCGAAAAGAATATTAAATATAGTTTTTTTAAGAGAATTTTTTGTTTCCTTTAATTTCTAAAATTGAATGCAGTATTATATTATTTCATTTTGTTTATGATTGATTGTCTTATTTTTAGAGTGACAGTTTTATGTTTCCCTTGCTAGCATGGAAGTAATCATGAATGGTGATCACAAATCTCCTAATCATAAGCTTGATTTAATTACAAGGAATTTGCAGGTATGTATTGCAGGTTTTTTTTTAATGAATTATGTTAAAGAATTTGGAATTTCTATAATAAAAATACAATAACTTCATTTTGGTATATTGAGTAGTTGTTGTTTTAAGCTTTTTAATATGTATGAGTATTGTTTGGTGGATTATTATTAATATTATTTGTTTTTTTCTATTCTTAAGAATTTTATTTTTTATTCAATTAGAATACATGTATTCAAAATTATTGATTCTTCTCGTAGCTCAATATTTTATATAAAATGTACTGAGTGTTTTAATACTTCTCTTATTGAAATATTATATAAGTAGCTAAAATTAAAAAAAATATTAAAAGAATTTTTATTATATAAATCCTAAAAGAACAGTTAAAGCATATACACTGTTGAGTGTTACATGTGTAAGAAATAAAAGTGAATATCAGTCGCTTAAATATTGCTTGATTGAATCTATAAATGGATATTATTTATGTATTAACAAAATAAAAATTCTCATTGTTTTTTTAACTGATATTATACAAAAAAATTCTAAGATAAACTTTTCTATTCGACAGTATAATACTGCTATACATTAGTATTAATTTTTTATGGATAAATATTAGTACTGCATGAAGAAATAGGTAAATCCAACTCACTTTTCACTGAACTAAACTAAATATCATACTTTATAAATAAATGGAACATTTGATAAGTTTTTCTTTCCAATATAGGATAGTTAAATCTCTTTTAATTCACCCTGGTTTTTCAATAAATATTTTAAAACCACCATTTCAAGATAAGGTTATGAACTCAATTTAGTCAAAATTGTACTGGATCCTCAGGGCAAAATTTTTATAAATATTGATAATTCTTAACTTTTTACTTAATTCTTTGAGAAATGTAACATTTTATATGCTTTCTCCATTTTTTAATTTAAGATATTTACACAGGACTTTTACTTCATTCTTTGATAAATCTTGTAACATTGCATATGATTTCTTCATTTTTTAATTTAAGACATTAATATGTACATGTTGTATTCATTTACAACTGATGTTTTACAAAAAATTGTAAGATAAATTTTGAATTGTAAAAGTGTTTAACTTACAAAACAATTCTTTGCATATTCTTATTAATTATAATCGAATTTTTGTTAATTTTTCTTTTATTTATTATAGGAAGTCCTTGGAGAAGAAAAGCTAGTTGAAATTTTAAAGGAACGAGATGTAAAAATATACTGGGGTACAGCCACGACTGGGAAGCCACATGTTGCATATTTTGTTCCCATGTCTAAAATTGCTGATTTCCTAGAAGCTGGTTGTGAGGTATATAAATTGAAACAAAATAACTATTGTACAAAGTAAAATTAATCTGCCTTGTTATTCAATTTCTTTTTATAATATTATTTTGTAAAATGTTGAACTTATATGTAAATTTTTGTTATATAGTATAAAGTTAATTTTGCTGTAGAGAGAATATCTAGAAATCAGAAAACTTAAGACTTCTAATCCAAGATATATATAACATCCATTATTCCATTCACCCATTAAAAATTAAATATTTCTGTTGATTTATGTTTTAATACTCCTCACCCCAATTCAACTATAATAACATTTCTAAATATAATTGATTCTCAATTATCTTTGTCTGCAAATGACATGAACATTCAATTTTATCTATTTTAGATATTTTTTTAGTCATTTTTGCTAAATTCTTTGTCCTTGCCTTATATGATTTGTGATTCTTACTGACTATAAAATTGACTGAAAAAATCATATTTATCTAGGAATTAAAAAGGAAACCCATCAGGTACTAAATCTAAATTTTCGGCCTACTTCACCTCTACAAGTTACTGTATATCTTCTTTTTGCACAAGCATTAAGCACTGCCATTTTACCTGATAATTCTATTGCCTTTGCTTTTTTGAAACTCAATGAACTCCAGTCTGGAATCAACTCCTATTGACTGTATCTTCACCAGCAATATTGATATTGAAACTAAATCATCTGAAAATGAAGATACAATATATTGTGGTCCATATGAAGTAAAGAAGTGCTTGCTGTTAAAAAACAAATACAACTAGCTACTATCTCCACCTTTCTTTAATGAACAACTCAGAAAGAAAAAAAAAAAAAAAACCCTCTAAAAGAGCCTTTTTATGATGGGTTGACAACAAAAATTTATACTATCCCTTAATATTGAAAATTTTTGTAATAAGACATGCTTCTAAGAAATTAACAATGATTTTATTTTCCAAAATAAAATAACGTGATTACTTTTCTTATATGTCTTTTAAAAGTATTTTATCATATTTGTGCCCTTTTAGGATTTCCCAAAATTTTTGAAATCATATATATTTTGTTTAACATTTTAAATATTCTTGATTTCCATTTGAGCATATATATTTTAAATTTTTAATAAATTTTAGGATACATTTTTATTTTTTCCAATTCATGTATATATATTTTAAGTTTGTTTACTGATCACGTTAAAAACCGTGTCATCATCAAATGCTTGGCAGTGTTTAGTCGAAAATGGTTCTTGTGTCAATAAAACTAAATAACCGATCTTAATCAGTGTCCCCTTATAATATAGCATTATTTATAAGAAGAAGAAATAATAAATCATGGTTGCCTATATTTAAAGTTAATGCCAAGTTATTGTATTAACAGTTTCCAATGTGGAAATTATATATTTCGCATTTAATCATTTGGAATATTTGGATTCTGAAGATATTGAACCCATTCATTTTTAACGCCATTGATATCCTAATTTTTTGCCTTTATTAAAATTTAAAACTTTTCAAACAATTTCTTTTTAATAATTTGCTGGAAACTTCTTATATTGTGCTAGGGACATAAAAAGCTAAAGGGCAACTGTATATACAAAGGGCTATTTTATTGGATGCTTCAATACAATAATATCTTTTATTTTATATGAACAATTTAAGATGCTTTTGATGATTAGTAATTTGTTTAATTAAATATTTTATGTTTGATTTAAAAAAATATTTTTACATTTTTGTCAAGGTGACAATTTTGTTTGCCGATCTTCATGCTTATTTAGATAATATGAAAGCTCCTTGGGAACTCCTGGATCTCAGAGAAAAGTATTATGAAGCTGTTATAAAAGCTATGTTAGAATCAATTGGAGTGCCTTTAGAAAAACTGAAATTTGTTAAGGGTTCTGATTATCAGCTTAGTAGGTTAGTTAATTTTTTAATTAATTTTAGTACTAGTATATTGTTTTTGTTGTTTTGTAGATATTAAAGTGACATTTTTTTCTATGTGTTTATTATTTAAAACAATTTACTTTTTTGTGAAGAATTTTCATATCTTGAGTGTAAAGAGAGAAAAGTGTTTTAGATTTAAATGATTCAGTATTTTAATATCTTTTAAATTTATGTTTTATGTTTATTATATTTTTTAATTATTGTAGTTTTACTAGTGTTCTAAATTAATAAGTAATTAATATTTTAATGTATTAAAATATGTAAATAATTAGTTGATATTTTTTACTTTTATTGCAATGTTAGAAAGTATTTTAAAACTCTTTTTTCAGTATTTGATTGCAGAAATTGATTTTAAGCCTAATTTATAATTATGTAAATAGCTCAATAAAATATGCAGTATCTGATAATTTTATTTAAATTATGTTGCTACAGTTTTTATGATCTTTATCTTTGGTATTAATTTCTTTTAAGAAATCGATCAGAATTCTATCTCTGGTTTTAAAAAAAAGTGGATATGTTTGTGCATGTTTTGGTAAATAAGCCATGGTGCTAGATTTTTTTTTAAACATACCACTTTTGTTGACAGGGAATATACATTAGATGCATACAGATTGGCATCACTTGTAACAGAACATGATGCTAAAAAAGCTGGTGCTGAAGTTGTAAAACAAGTGGAACATCCATTCCTTAGCAGTCTTATATATCCTGGACTTCAAGTAATTATAAAATATTTTTTTTTGTATTCCAATTTTTTTTTTGTTTTACATAAATAATAATTTTTGTTTACCATTGTAATTGATTATGGTAGAAACACTCAATTAATGTGATAGAATCCCAATTTTAAAATTTGTTGATGTTACGACTAAACTGAATTTATTTGCATTTTATAATAGAAATTTCAAAATTCAATTAAGATGGAAAAATGAATATGAATCTCTTTAAAATCTAAAAAATATGGTTAATGTGTATGCATATTAAGAATGCATTTGAATGTTTAAAAAATGAGCTACACAATTGTTACAAAAATTTGTTTTTATCTACTTAATTTTTTTTAAATTGATGTACTCTCTCTTTACTTTCAGTTTTAATCTTTTTGTATTATTTTGACAGGCTTTAGATGAAGAATATTTAAAAGTAGATGCTCAATTTGGAGGAGTGGACCAAAGAAAAATCTTTACATTTTCTGAAAAGGTAATTTATTTATATTTTCAATTTCTAGTGTTATAGTATTTGCACACTTTTAAAAATGTTGCCTTTTTTTTTTTAATGGAAAGTTCTTCCTATTGAAGATAAGATTTAAACTGTCCAATAATGGTAATTTCATTTCATTTTAAATAAGAGAATCGAATGAGATTTTCCTTTGTCAGATAAGTAGTTAGGATATAGTTGAGAAATATATAGATAATTTTAGTTATAGAACAAGGAGAATAATTTTTAGCTACAGAAAGAGGAAATTGGTTATATATAATCTTTCGTATATGAATAAAAGAGATGCCAGTTAATCTGCAGGTATTTTTTAAATAAAACATACTAATAATTCTTTTAAACTCTTATATCCCTTTTTATCAAAATTGAGGTATGTTCCTGATAGTTATTGCCAGTTATTTATGCCTATACAAATTACTATGAATTTTCTTTGAGATTATTATTTATAATATAACATAAATTTCTGGCAATTATTATTATTATTACATTCAGAATATTCGTGAAATAAAGAATAAACTTATGCATTTTTTAAGACACTGTTCATTTTCTTAAAATAATATGTTAATGCACATATTTTAAAGAAATTTGTAATAATTCCTATGTAGATTGTATATGGCAATTATTTCTAAATGTTAATTTTATGAAAAATTCTTTTGTAGTATCTTCCTCAACTTGGGTACTCAAAGCGCATTCATTTAATGAATCCCATGGGTAAGAAAAGTTCCAAAAATTCATAATAATTTTCTTTTAATATTTTTGAATATATATTCAAGAGAGTTTCACAAAAACTAAAAGTTTTTTTTATTGCAAACTGTTTATTATAAATTAAGAATATAAAAGATTATTTTCTGTGTTTTTTAACTCTTAAATTAGTAGAAAAATCTGCTTGGAAACCTCATTAAGTGGAAATTTTAGTTGAGGATTAGGAAAGAACGTTTTCCCTTTTTGAATAAATAAAATATAAATTCTGTAGTTCATATCTATACAATTTAACTTTTCAACTAGCAGGTAATGCTATCATCTCTTTTGAAGTGATACGTTAGAAAATGACTAAGAATTTTATCATGAATGATTAAAGTATCCCATAAATCAGATCTATGTAGAAAAAATCTTAGTTAGATAATAAGTGATTTTTTCCTGCCTGGTGTAGAAAATGGTTACATTTTTTTTATTGTAGGTAGATTGATTCCCTTAAAATGTCATGTAAATTGAAGCAAACAATAGGAAAACACCTTTTGATTTGAAAATAAATATTGAAAAATATAACAAATCCATATGAATTGAAATTTAGTATACTTTAAAATGTATTTATAAGTATTCAAAGCATTCTAAATGTACATAAAAATGACTGAACTATTGATGAATGCAATTATTCTGTTTCATTTTTGCTTATTAATAAGATGGATGAATCATTATTTTTGAAACTGCTATATTTATGTCAGCAGTTATCTATATATATTTATACATAACTGTTATTACCATTTAAAATTTTTCATCATTGATATTTTTTCTAATTTATTTGTTTAAATTATTAAATTCTCTTGAATTGTTCATGTTTGCATTTGTCTGCACTATATAAATAGAAGCTCTTGTTTATTTGTCCAAACATATTGCACTGAAATTTAGCAATTTGATTTTGTGTAAATTAAAAATTAAGTTTCTATTTAAAATGTGTTCTTTTCATTGTTTCATTTACTTGATTTTAGTTCCTGGTTTAACTGGTGGCAAGATGAGCTCATCACTAGAAGATTCTAAAATTGATCTTCTGGATAGTCCTGCCACAGTTAAAAAGAAGTTGAAGAAAGCGTTTTGTGAACCTGGTAATTTGGAAGATAATGGTGTACTAGCTTTTGTTAAGCATGTATTACTACCTCTTTTTAGAAATGAAGGTGAGTTGCATTAAATATTTTTGTATGAACCATAATCAGGTTATATCGAGATGCTAATTCTTAAAATGTTTTAATAAACTATCTGCATTATTCAAAATAGTTTTCAACAAACTTCTCACAGAGTGTATTTAATGAATTAAAATAAAAAATATCATAAGGAAAAGGAATAATCAATTTGGATTTTTATAAAAAATTAATAATTTCTTGAAACAATTGATCTTGACAGCCGTATGCTGATTTTTCAATTTTTGAATAAATTATTATTAGCAATTATGTAGTTTAACTATCTTTGTAGTGTAGTGTATGGTGATAAGTGTTTCTGTGAATATTCAAATGTGCATTGAATTATTTGAGTTTGTTTTATTTGTGTTTCAATTCTGCATATTATTAATTTTTTTTGCAATTTATTTTATAGATTTTACTGTTAAAAGAAATGCAGAAAATGGGGGTGATATAATATACAAAGAATATTCTCAAATAGAAGAAGATTTCCGAAATTTAGTATGTATTCTTTTAGAACAACTTTACACTGCTATTAAATCTATAAACATTGAAATTTTTTTAATTAATTTAAAAAAATGGAGACAATAGATCTATACTGTTCCTGTGTATGTGTTTTATTATTAAGTTTTCAAATGTGCATCATTAGTTTTGGTAATTGTGTAATGTTTGATAATCCATCATTAGTTTATTTTTAATTGTTGTGCATATGGAATGTTTACAAATACATCTAAACACTTTAATTGTGAAGCAAGTTACTACCTACTAGTATAATGTTATTCATACAAATCAATCTATAATAATGTAGCTCATAATATATTGTTACAATGTAAAAAATAAATGCAGTAATTGAAGTGAAAAATTGTTGTGTTCTTTTTTTCAAGAAGTTTAGAGATTTGAGTGTATATCAGATTCAAAAATTAGTTTTAATAGATGAGGTATGGTAATTTTTTGATTTAAATCAATGCATCTGTCCTGAACCATAGTTATGTTGACTTGAGAAATCTTTTGGAATTTATAGAACTTGGTAATCTTAGTTTGATCAAATAGAATGTGTTAAAATTCTAAAAGAATGTATTATAGTCTGTGTATTTTCTGTAGGCAGTTCAAGGTCACATTTTCTACTTAGTTGGTTGTCTGGTACCAGTAACGTGGTAGAAAATGTGACCTTGAATATGCATACAGAAAATACACAGACTATAAAATATATGTATACAGTATAAATCCCCCCTCCCTACAATATTCCTTACAATATTCTTTGTTTTTGCAAGTAACAGTTTTATCTGAATCTACTGAAACTTTTTCTGCTCCCAAGACCATTTCTACTAAAAAGTTATACGATTATTTCGAGGTTATTAAATAAATAAATAAGTCAATGAAATATTAATCAATTATATCTAACTAGATTTTAGCATAGTAAGTCAATTTTAAATAAAGCATTTTTTACAAGTTTTCATTAATTCTATTATCTAACAGAAATTAATTTTTCTTGCACATATTAAAGAATTTTAAAATGGCTGCAAGAGTTTTCCAAGTGTGAGTATAAACCACAGTTTAAAAAAAATCTTGATTTAAACTTCCAATGAATGTGTGTAAAGAATCTATTCTTTTATCTTTTAGAAATTACATCCTGGCGATCTTAAAGCATCTGTAGAATCATATTTAAATAGATTACTTGAACCTATTCGAAAGAAATTTGAGAGTCCAGAATTGCAGAAACTTTCTGCCAAAGCCTACCCACCACTAAGTAAAAGTAAGTAAACATTTTAGTGCTTTAATCCTGGATAGCATGTTTTTAGTTATTTAATGAAATTTAATATCTAAATAATTTTTATTTTTGAAATGTACAGTGGAATCTCAGGAATTTGAACTAATTTGGGTTGACCTATTTGGATTCCATAAAATTCAGATTTTCCAAGAAATTTGATGAAATATTTTTGATATACCAAATGTGATAGAATACTCATTGCATGCTCTAAAAGAAAGTAACAGAATAGGTTTGATATGCATGGTATAATGTAGCTGTTGGAGTACAATAAAAACATTTTTACCATGTGCTGAAATTATTTATGGTTATTATGACAATGCATAGTAAAAATGGCTGGATCTGGTTTATTTATTGTTTAATCCACTCAAATCAGGTCATTGTTCATATATTGATATTGCATGTGTTACCATTTTGAGTACCATCTGTCATTATTACATTATATCAAAGTGATGGTCATGTTGCAGTGTCTTTCGTTTAAGTAAATGAATTTTTGTTGAAGTATAATATCATAGTTTCAACATAACATTGTTTTCATGGTCAAGAATTAAGTCAATTTCATGGAAAGCGAAAAAGATTTCTTGATAATTCTTACATTACTTATAGATGCTGCTAATGCTCTTGAATGTGCTGTATTATGTAGAACAGCACATTGCTATTATGCTAACTGGTGTGACACTTTTGTGAAGTTACTGGAACATTGCATTGTCAAGCAGGTTTAGTTCTATACATCAAAAGATAACCAACTTTGTTTTCAAGGTATAGGGGAATGTATAGCTCATAGGTATATATTCCTAGTATATGTATATATTGGCATTATAACTGTCAGTTTTAAATACCAATTCAGATGTTTCTTATAAGTGAAGAATTATTATTAGTTTTATTTCTGATTTATAGTTTTTATTTTTTCTTCATTTTTTAAATTTTTTTGAAAAATTCAAAAAATATTGTTCAGAGTATATGGAATTTTGTATTTCTGGAGTTTGGTTTACTGAAGTTATATTGTAATTACCATAGCAATTGGATTTCATTATATATCATTATTAAACACAAATGGGAAAGAACTAATCTAGGAATTGGAATTCTGTGTCAGTGTATCTAAATCTTTTGTATAAATTTTGGTATTGTAAAATTTGACAACAGCTATTTATTTTGAATAGAATAGACTTTCAAATTTAATTATGAAAATCGATTAATTTTGCTTCATGTTATTGGAATAGTGGCTTACATTGAGAGAACTATATATAATGAGGTATATATTTTAATTATATCAAGAAAAACAGTTCTGTTTTCCATTTAAAGAAGTTTAATCTAAATATCCTCTGTAACTTTGCAGATATGCAAATGGTAATCAAATTCTTTCTGCTTTGTAGCATTTGAAATGAATTCCTAATTTTTTTTTCTTTTTATCAATGTGACTATTTATTAGTTATGCAAAAATTATAATAAACTTCAAGTAAAAATTCAAATGGCAAATCCGAAATGCTAGGCAGTTTATCTTTTTCTAATCAAGTGCAAATAACAATTTAGATGTTGCAAAGTTGTTAGAGATATATTATCATTGCTCCCATTTAATTTTATTAATTTATTGAGAAAGTTGCAAAGTCTGGTTTCTGTATTGTGGTTGGAAACATTATTAATGTTCTGACTTTGTCTATATAAGTTATTTCTGACCTAGATACCTTTTGTTTATTTCAAAATTAATTCTATTCATCGTTCTATTTTTTGCATCATAATGATTTTAATGACAAAGATTTTAATTTATTATCTCTCCTTATAAAAGGAAGTATTTGTGTATCGATAATGTCCAGGCAAATCTATCACACTTACAGCCATAAAATTTGGCACTTAGGTGGTCATAAAGATGGCTCAATGCATCTTGCAACTTAAATTTTTACTTTTATATATATATATATATTTTTAATTTAATGTTTTGTATTTTGGATGATTTCACTCATGTATTTCCATTGATGAAAAGACCAAACAATTTTCGTTCTAAATAAATTTAATTAAGACACCTGGTGTAATTTGCTCTATTAAATTTTTTAAAAAAATTAGTCATTCCCCCAATAAAAATATTTAAAAAGAGGAACTGAAATTTCTTTATCTGACATTCTTTTCTATTGACTTTTCCAATTTTTAAGGTAATTATTTAAACATTGTATCTGATTTAAAGCAAGAACAACCCAAGTACATTTATTGATGGATTTTAATTAATTAATTTCTGGATGTGTATAAATACTCTTCATGCTTATTTTGTATGTGAAGGAACAAAACATTTTCCTTGTTAAGTTTTGTTTCTTGTTGTTGTTGCCAAATTAAGAAATCAAGAAACATGCTATTTTATGTACAAAAATCTTTTGTGTGGATGCAAAATCTAACTGAATTTGTTTTAATACCATCGGACAATATTTCCCAAATTTGAATTGTATGCATGTTTAGCAGTTTAACATTACAGATAATCTGGAACAAAAATATATATGTTAGATTTAGAAAATGATGAAACAGTTTAAATGAAACAGTTTCAATTATAAATTGAATTTAAAGCAAGGGTGCATTAATATGTTATACATGAAATTTAGTTCCAAAGTATCTGTTTGAAGGAACTCAGTTAATTGTAACCAAATGATAACATAATATTATAAAAACATATTGACTCTGCAAATTGGAAGTTAAATACTATACATATTTCATCAATGGTTGTTGGAAAAAACATTGTTTATTCATCTAGAAAATATAAAGTGAAGTTTGTTCAATTTCTCGTGAAAATGGAAAATGAATGTTAAAAGACAAGTGACCACTAATGACACATCTAAAATTCACGAGCTTTTATATGAAATTAAAACTTTTGAAATCAACCCAGTGATTTGGGCTGGCAAACTTTGTCTTAAGTTTTCACAAGTAAACATATAAATTCTCCCCCTCCCTTTTACTTTGTATTAATAGCTTTATTTTAATTTTTTCTGATTTTGATTTTGCTAAAATTCATCGTATCAATACTATGCAGGTACTGCTAGTTGATAAATATGAGAACTGCATATTGAAATGACTTTTGTTGTTCTCTTTATGCAAAGTTTTTACTGCATGTAGCGTTTGTTCTCCCAGCTTGTAGTAAAAAATAATAAACATAGTTTAGAAGTTGTTTCGGTACTTGTTGATTAGATAATTTTGATTGTGTACTGTCCTAGATTAAACAAGTGAATTAAAAAAAATATGAAAACCATATTGAGCTATTTTATTATTTAAATTTAATGTGCCTAAATTAGATGAATTTAAACTACATTTACTATTTAGAATTCTCATGGAATTAAATTATTTCCAGTTGAAATTTTATGTAAGTACATATTATATATTAGTCTTTATGTCACTTTCTATATTTTATAATATATATTTCTAATTTTATTCTTGTAACTTAATTATTAAATATGCATTATTTATTATATCTTATTATGTTTGCAGCTTCATATGTAACTGATATAAATGAAATTACATTTGTTATTTGGAAGAATGTTTTTATTGAGGTAATTGGAAGGATATTTCTGATCCAGTTATGTGTTAATCTTTTACTATATTTTATATTCAAATTTGTGATTTTTTTTATTTATTTATTTATTTTTTTTAGAAGGAAAAATTGTCACTGAAGCTCCCATATCCCCCGCAAGGTTGGACATTCGAGTTGGGAAAATTATAGAAATAAATAAGGTAGTTTTAAATTCTTATTTGTTAAATTTTCAATTGATTGGAACTAAAATTTATAGTGGCTTAGCTGAATCTTTGAAATATACATTCTAAATCATGTTTTTAATTTTCTAAATTTTTTAGTATACATTTTTGAATTCTTAACACTAAACCTACCTGCATTTCACCAATACATTGGAATTGCCATTGGAAGCGGGTCAAATGACCCGCTCGTGGTAGCTTTAGTGTTAATGGAGTATATCAAATTTTTATAGGAGTCTGCATTGAGAACATTTTGGAACATTTGAGAACAACATTGTTCAACATTTTATCTTTTAAAATTATATAACTAATTAAAAAATTTATATGCATTATTTAGAAAATGAATCTAAGCTAGAAGTATGAAATATTGCAGATTTTATTTTTATTTCTTACATATTTTTAATACAGCATCCTGATGCAGACAGCTTGTATGTATCCAAAGTTGACCTCGGGGATGCTTCAGGTCCTAGAACTGTTGTGAGTGGACTAGCAAAAATTATACCTCAGGAAGAATTGGAGAATAGGCTAGTTGTCGCTTTATGTAACTTGAAACCAGCGAAAATGCGGGGAGTTGAATCCCAAGCTATGATACTTTGCGCTTCTAGGTATGCTATATCCTTTTCACTTTAATCATTACTTTAATGGTACTTAATTGATATAAAAGTTAATTAAGAACTTGACTTTCAAATTTATTTTATTAAAAAGATTTATATTTTGTAGTTTGTATTTCTTTTAAAAACTTAAAGCAAAGTATAAGAGTTTTTTAAGAGTCAGTACAGAAACATAGATATGGATTTTAGAAAAGGGGCAAGAGATAAAAACTACAAAATTTTAAAAGAAAAATAAATTTTTAACATAAAAGTTTTGAGCTTTGCGGAATTGTAAGTTACGTTTTTATTGCAGTCTAAATGGTGAATCATTTAGATATTTCAACTATTAAGATTTATTAGCTTTAAATCAGTCAACATGCAGAATAATAACTCAGAAATATTTACATATCAGTCAATTTTGTATGATAAAGCACGATTTTAATGTGTTTGTAAATTTATCTAATTTTCATCTAAAAAAAATCTAGAATTTAAATGTTATGAATTTCTTGAGGTTCTGTTTTTATGTATTAAAAATAAATAACGAACTAATTCCAGATTTATATCCACATAATATGCAGGATACTTTTTTACACTGAAATCTAAAATTGCATTTATTTATGTTAATAACTCAAAATACTCTTGAAATTTTTTAAAAACTGGAATGAAGAAAATATAAATAATAATAGTTTATTAGAAATAATAATAGTTTTCGCTATTAAACTTATTTTTCATTAGCATAAGCTAATTCTAAAGTGAAAGAAATGCTTCAGATGTATATTCAGTTGTATAATTTTTGTGAAAGATGGTTTTGGCTAAGTGATTTGAGGAATAGATTCTGCATTCAAATATTTTACTATAATTGAAATTAAATTCATCAATCAGTGATTTTTTTTGTGTTGTTTTATTGGGAATCTTTTCTTCTATTATCTTCAAAAATTATGTATTTATTAATAGCCTATTCTATTGATTTTTTTTGGCCCTTTGAAAAATTTATAAACAAGTGATAAATATTATGAAATAAATTTTTTTTACTTTACTTTATTTTGTTGTTGTTGTTGATAAATTGATAACATTATATGCTTTATACAGAGATGAACCAAAAGAAGTTGAACCTTTAAACCCACCTAAAGATTGCAAACCAGGAGATAGAGTATTTGTTGAAGGTTATGAAAACTCTGAACCAGATGAACAGTTAAATCCTAAAAAGAAAGTCTGGGAAACTTTACAAGTAAGCCTAAGTTTTTATTAAGAAAATAGAATTGCCGTTTTTTTTATTATATTCATAATAATGCAATATAATTTGTTTTATTATGTTCACAAATAAAAACAAATTAAAAATATTAATTAAATATATTCATATTGCACTTTTCCCCCTTCTTTTTACAGGAGGAAACAAGTTTAAGTGATAATAAAATTGATATTATAATGTTGTACTAATAATATTAATGCTAAAAATTAATATTATAATTTCAAATCAATATATTTTTGTAGCATTTTGAAACTTTTGATGAAACTGGAATTGAAGATAAGATTTCATTTTGAGCAGCTATTAATAATGCACTAAAATTTAGTTTTGTTCATTGATAGCAGTTGTGAAAGGGAGAGGGAGAATGCAAATTACTTTGTAAATGTAACTTTTTTATTAGTTTTCGCTTCTAATAATAAGTTATACTTTTCTTAATAATTCAAAATAGTGTTTTACAAAACTATTGAACTAATTAGATTTTTTTTCCAAAAATTATTATATAATTAGTGATAGTACTGGTTGTAAAGTCTTGTTTTTGAGATAAAAAAAATCATAGGATGAAGATTCTATTCCATCTTGTGTATGGGCTTGATGCATTTTAAATCCATTGTTATAGATAAAACATCTTCGTATTGTTGTAGTTTGGAAGCCTGGTCAAAGCAAATCAAGGCTTGTATTGTTGTGATCTGAGGTTTAACTGACTCGGGTCATCTGACAATGGTGCAGAATTATAAAATTTCTCTTTAAAATAGTCTTCATGTAACTTTAAAGTAGAATGTTAATATTAGATGAAATTAAATTATAGGTGGTGGACCATTTTCGTAATATTTCCCAGCAATATTAGAAGATTTCCATATTTTGAAATGGATACATAGTTATAAACTGATTATTAACATATATAAGTTCGGGTCGAACAAAAGAAAGGCCTTGAAATTAATTTCTTACAACAAAAGTGTAAATTGCATTTCTCTTTTTATTACACTGTTTAAATTAGTGTAATAAAGATTTAAGAAATACATGGAAATTATGAAGTTAATATTTAAATTTTATAAATAATAATTAATAAATTAAAAAAATCTTGAAAAATAAAAATGAAATAACTTAAACAATATGCAAATTTTATAATATTATCATAATTATTAAATTTATTTTTATTTAAATTGGATTCAATAGATAAGATGTCTACGAAAATTAATCATTCTTAAATAATGATGATTTGAAATAATTTTCTATTATTTTCTTTCTTATAGTGAATTCAAAGCACCCAACTTGCCTTAAATTGATGAATGTGAAATGTTCAAAAACCACACCATAATATTCAAATGTTTGTATAATCGAATTAAAAATCACACATTTAATATTAAAAAACAAAATAAAAAAAGGCATTTTTATTTTTGCAAAATTTGTCGGAAGCCCAGGGTCTTCAGAAATGTGGAGCTTTATGTGCTCATATTATTCAGAGACACTTTGGTTGGTCCTGAGCATACATATAAAATAAGTAAATGAAATAAATTAGAGAAAACCTGATGATTCTAACTTGTTTGTTTTCTTAATTTTGTTATTTTTATTTTTAGCCTGATTTGAAAACATCAAGCAGTTGTGTTGCAGAATGGCAAGGAAATCCTCTACTAGCAGCTTCTGGAGTCATTACTTGCAACTCTATGAAAGGAGCTCCAATTAAATAGTCTTTACAAGCTTTAGGGACTCAATAAGCTTGCTTATGTGATAATTTTCAATAAACAATGGAATTGGCACCTTTTTATCTTCAAACTCAGTATTTTAGGGATATTTTTGGTTCAAATTTACATCACTTAAGCAATAGCACTAGTATAGAGATAATCTCTATCTGCATTTTTTTAAACCATTCATTGGCTTTCAAATCCTGCCTTATATTTTTATTGTGTGTTAACTTAATTTTCTGTAAATAATTTGATTATTAAATAAAATGACTCTTTAACTATTTATTTAAAATCATTGTCATTTTATGCAACTCTAAAATAGGCAATAAAAAGTGTCTATTGTGGATGTGTGGTTCCTTTCTTCAAGACTGAAACAAAAACTTGAATTAATTAAATATCTCATCTTACTAAAACTTTTTGTTATAAATAATTAAGATCCTTTGTAAGAAACTAAAAGCTTCTTAATTTGATCTCGGTTTCTTTTTTAACCTGCGTATTCAAATGCACATAAAAATATTAATTTAACGTGATCAGTATATGATTTAATATTATTAATTTTGAAATAAAGAATGGATCTGATTCTAAATTTCATACAGTGTTAATGACTGACATTCGAGAAATTTCTCACTTAGTTTATAAAGAAACATCCAAGAGTTATTTTCCTCATAGTATGAGGCTCATATTATTTATCTGTAGTAGATTGTTCTGGAAAGATTTAAAAGTACAGTTAATTCTCAGATTTGTGTTGAAATTTAAACAGCCATAAATCGTTGTTACCTGTAATTAAATTTTGAAAGCGAAACTTATTTTTAAAAATTGTTTTGAGTGTTGTAGACCGAAAATAAAATGTGCAACATATAAAAATTTACCTAAAATTAATAAATACAATGTTGTGATGCAGTTAAAAATTTCACATTCACTTTGTAAAATTGTGAAAAATCATTAATTTTTTGCAAGTAGCAACAAATACTGATGATTCCAATGGTCTTAAATGAGTTGAAGAAAATATTCCAATGAATCAAACTTTTTTATTTTGAAATGCAACATGTAGCATCATTTAACAAATTTTAAAAAACAATAGAAGTATGAGTAAATTATAAATGAACTGTTAAAGAATAATTTTCAACAAACAACTATTAATATTTTTGAAATAAATTATAAATAGCTATAAGAAAAATGTTATACTCTTTTTCCTTGTTATGATAAAGATATAGCTGTTTTTACTTAATTATTGCTGCCAATAAATTCATATTATAAAAATTCTTAAGTTTTAAAATGATCACATTAAGCAGCAGTTTTTTTCTTCTTGTGGCATGTATTATAATAATGGCATGTATTATAATAAATAAAAGCTGCTAGCCAATTTTTTTGAAAATATTCTCAGAAGTATAATAATCTTAATTTAGTAGTTAATTATTAAAGTTTTTTTAAATTTTTATTACTTTTAATAATTTTAATTTTAAAATATATTAATTTGAAATAAATTTCTGGTGGAATTTCTACAGAATTATGATTGAGATTTAAGTCTGCTAATGATTTTGCTTTGAAGGGGGGGGGCGAATCTGCTATTAAAATTAAAATGTTAGTTGAATTTTGTTAGAGAAAATGTATTTTAATGTGACTTTTAAAAAAAATCTGTAATTAACTGACATATCTATGTGGAGTATGGGTGGTAGCCCCCACCCCACCCCCATATTTGTAAAGTGTCTCAAAATTTGGATTTTGTACTTTGAGGAATCTGGTAATTCTTGATTCACCCCCCATTACCATGATTTACTAATTTTCTAAGATTTTGTTTGGTTAGATTTACAAATAATGGTACAATTACTTTTTTTTCTTCAAGTAAATGCCATGTGCAATTCAGTGAAACTCAATTTCTATCCCTAAAAAATGGAAATTAAATATTTCTGAAATAAAACTTCCCTATTATCCAAAATGGTAATTATTTAGCCTTCATTGATGCAGTATATATAATATACAGTTAGTCACAAAAGTCTGCGTACAGACTAACAAAAATATATTTTGTCAATAAAACTCAGAAATTCCCTCCAATAAAGTCTGCTTACACTTTCAAAAAAAGCAAAATATGTTTTTTACATTACTTCAATACTTTGTAGCATATCCTTTATTCTTCAAAACAGCTTGCAGACGTCTGGGCATTGACTGAACTAGTTTTTCAGTGTCATCCGAGGTAAATTTCGCCCATTCTTCCTGCAATTTACTAATTAGCTCATTTCGCGACGTAATATTGTGTTTTCGAATTTGTTTTTCCAATTTTGCCCACAAATGTTCGATTGGATTGAGGTCTGGTGAATGGAGAAGTACGCAACTGTCTTGGAGTGATAGAGGAGATATTCCTTCACAATTTTAGCTGTATGTATCGGGTCGTTGTCTTGTTGGAAAATAAAGGTATTAGAAAGGTTTAAATTTCGGGAACTGTAACGCAGATTTTTCTTCAGAATAACCAGATAAACATACTTATCCATGACTTTATCAGTAATGTGCAAATTTCCAACTCCTTTCGACGACATACAATCCCATACCATCACACCGCCAGCTCCATGTTTGAGAGTTGGATTTAAATTTCTCAGATTCAGTTCTGCTCCTGGTTTTCTCCATACAATAAGATGGCCATTAACTTTAAATATTGTAAATTTACTTTCGTCTGACCAAATTACATTTTTCCAAAAGTCCAAAGTGAAGAGTTTAAATATGTTTTGGCAAAAGCAATTCTTTTCTTTCTATTTGTCTCGGAAATGTATGGCTTAGACCTAGGTTTGCGTCCATGATAATCGGCCTTTCGCAGCACTTTTCGTACAGTTTCAGGAGAAATTTCCTTGTTGCTAGTTAAAAAGATGTCTTTTGCAATGCTTGCAGCAGAAAGTTTAGGATTTTGTTTAATTCGTAAAAGAATTTTCCTATCTTCTCTCTGCGTTAGCTTCTTCAGTCTCCCACATCTTGGTTTTACAGCAAGTGTCAAGATAGTTTTGAATAACTCTTTGTACACTAGAAAATGGTTTTACCAATATCACGAAGACTTTTACCTTCATCTCTCAATTTTATAATTAGTTGTCTCGTAACTAAAGGAATTTCTTTATTGGTTGTCATTTTCGTCAAAAAAAAAAAATAGAAATAACAATTTTCAATCAACGTGAAATTTGCTTCGGAAGTCAATGACCTTGAAAGTGTAACCTTCTTTGCATTCTCAAGTTTGAAGTTTAAAAGTTAGATAAGAAATACCCTGCCTCCTTTGCGTTGTACGCAAAATTTATTGGCTTTGATTTCTGGCCAATTATCTTTTAAAAATTAGAGTGCATAAATTATTAGATATGAAAATATTACAATTAAATAATTTCAAAGTCCCTTATTAAAACTAAATATTTAAAAAATAAAACTTTAAGAAACTACCCTTTTCGCACCTTAAATTTGGATTTGATATTACTTTTTCTTGATGTACGCAGACTTTATTGACTAACTGTATATTCCTACATTGAGGAAATATAGGTATGTATTACATTACATGTATGTTTGTAGTTTTATTTTAAGAACAGTATCTGACAAACCTCGGTGAAAATTTTTATTAAAATTTTCTAATACAGTATGTCGAAGTCTTTAAGAACTGAGAAGTTGCGACATAAGTGATAGATCTAATTTAATTGCTTAAATATCATGAAAAAAATTATTTAAAATTCTATTTTCTGGGTGAAAATATACTTTTAGCAAGATAACATACATATAACCTTTTAATAACATACATATCAAAGCCAGGGATACAAACATATTCATTCAACATACTCCATACACATAGCCAAAAATATAGTTCCTAGAAGACATGGCACATGTATTCGTTGGAGTTAACTCTTACTTGTTACAAAATGTATGTTCAAGCTACTTCCAAGAAAAAGACTTCATACACACATAAAAAAAAGTAATAGTAAGATATCATAATATTTTATTAAAAGGAAATTTCAATTGAAATACAAGTTTTACAAACAGTAATTTACTTTTTCGATTATCACATTTCTCCTCAGTAACATTTGATTCGTCTATTATTCTTAACTGCAGTCTATCATAAAAACATGAATAAGTTGATTGTACATGTTTATGGGCTAGCTACATTACGTGTTTGCATTATATTTTCTTAAAAAGAGGGAATGGACTTATTAAAAGATTCCACATTTAATTTTAAACTTAGTAAATTATTTAAACCCTTAAAAGGATATAAATCTAGGATCTTCCATTTAAGCATTGTAATAAGGTAATGAAACTGGCAACCCCATTTCAGTCGGAGCTGCCACTTATCTCTTTTATGAAAGAAAAGAGATGCTTCTTGGTAGTTAGACATAATTAAGAAAATATTCAATAAAAGAAACAGTTACATAATATATTTTTCAATGCTGAGATTTACACAGAATTTTTTTTATGTACTTTATTAATGTTTAAAGTGAATGTTTTGATGCTTTGTTTAAACAATCTATGTGAATATCATAATACATACTGAATAATTTGAACTGAGAGATTTAAACTATTGAGTATGTGTTTCAGTTGAGCAACATGAAGAGAATATAGGTGAGAAGTAAGGTCTTTTGTCAAACATTCAAGATATTTTAAATATTGTATTTAATGCATTCCCCCCCCCCTCTTAATTGCAACTCGCTGGTATGATTTTAGCTTAAATTATTGGTGAATATTGATTCAATTCCTTAAATATTGTGGTATGTGTGCATGGTTTTTGAAGAAAATAACATATCTTTTCAAATTACAAGATTAATTTCTTTTTTAAAATTATTATATAGAAAACAAACTACTTCTGGAAAAGTTTTATAAAATTAATTTCTACAGTTTCTCTTAAATAAACTAATGAATTCATACCATCAGCTTTAGAAATCTAATTTTATGTGCAATGAAGTAGCAAATAATTTTTCAAAAATTGAAATTCTTTGTTACTTGAAGATGCATTTTTTTTATGGGCAATCATTAAAAGGATTAGGTATTGCATTAACAAAATAATATTGAAATGTTTACAGATAAGCGGCATTAAAAATAATACTAACTAGTATATACAAAATGAACTGAATAGAAATAATGGGGTATAAATTCAAACAAAAATATAAACAAGGACTCTTGTTTTTCTTAATTTGAATTATTTAATAGGCACTAATACTCAGTTAAAGCAGTGTCAGAGAAACAAAACTTACGCAAGAAAAAAAAAATCATAATGAAATTGTTTTAGTAGTAAGATATGATTTTGATGAGTATTTTTTATACAAATATGGTTGGAGTGATAAAACAATTAAGTTATTATACCATAATTATAACATATATATAGCAGCAATATTCCATTATTATGTAATGATGTATTTAAAATTGGAAAAATTTTGGAAGTAGCATAACTTTTCTTCTGAAGCTGTACTTTTGGTTCATTAATGATGAAAATTGAGTGCCAAGGACATGCAGAAAATACACAACATGACAGTCATGATAGAGTATCATTATTAATGCTGTATTCATGTGACATCTGGTTAACAATAATTCAAAAATATTTCACACTTATGAAGTGCAAATGTACCAATCTGATCATTACTAGAAAAAGCTGCAAGACATAATTATTACTGATAAATTGAAATTTTATTAATGATATTATCTTTGCTATATTGATATTTATCTTATATGAATTTTTAGCACACATAATTTTAGTTTTTTCATCATACCAAAGAAGTATAGCACCAAATGCTTATTTATAAATACATGCACATACTTTTGAATTTAAATGAAAGATACATAACTTTAATTACAAAAAAGTAATTGTGTTCAGCTCTCCTTAGTTTTCTTTCCTTTCCAAATAATTTTTCGGTTAGAAATAGAAAAGGGTTGAACACATTCCTCATAAAAATTGAAAGGCATTAATGAGTTTAGAAGTCAAGTTAAGAAAACATTACACACTAGTACATGAATAAAATTTTATTTATTCTAACATGTGGGTAATATTATTACATTACATTATCACAATGACAGAATTAATAGAATCCTATTTACAATTAAAACTATCATATTTGCATAGTCTTAATAAAGGCATTCAATGTGAGTATTCTATTTTAAAAAAATGGGAAAAGAAACTTTGTTTCTGGTCAGAAGTAGGAATAAGTTTATTTGAACATATTTGTTCTTATGAATAAAGTTTTGTATATTCTAATATGTGGGTAATATTATTGCTTTATAAGTCTTTATCACAATGATAGAATTAATAGAAGCCTATTTACAATTAAAACTATCATACTTGCATAGTCTTAGTAAAGGCATTCAACATGAGTATTCTATTAAAAAAATGAGAAAAAGAAAAGAAACTTTGTTTACGGTCAGTAATACCAATCAGTTATTTAAACATATTTGTTTTTCCAAAATTTTTCAAAGCTGCCAATATTTCTCGATCATTGTTTAAGTTTTGATAATTGACAGCAGCAGTAACAATGGCTTTATGGAATTCAGCTGGATTAGAATCATATTTTTGCATTATATTCTTTACCACTCTTTCCAAAATTTTTCTAGATTCTTCTTTCTGGCTTTTGACTGGCTCCTCAGCAGCTTTAGAAGGAGCAGCAGTTACAATTTCTGATTCACTTTCGTCATCAACTTCCATCTGTATATCAAAGGTTCCTGTTTTCATTGTTCCAGTAGCAATCCAGAATAATTCTTTTTTGATTATATCATCATTAGGCACAGAACTACTAAAGTCAACTTTTTTTGTAACACATACGGCATACAAATGTTTGCATCGTGCACCATTCAAACCCAGGGTACAGGAACAAACACATATGTTCATATCAACATAGTAAGATTTGCCACTTTTCACATTCTTAATTTCAAATTCTCCAGTAGGCAATAGTGTAGCAGTGAGATCTGAAGTCTCTCTCATTTCAGGTTGAAATGAAGATAACAGAAAAGTTTCTAAAGTGTTATTAATGCAATGAATGATTTTCTGTCTATAATATGTTTCCATGGTATCGGTATAATATTTTAAGAGTTGCAATATGTTATAACATTTGGTTAGAAAAACCTTATCTTTCAAAACATGACTTGCCATTTCTATACCACTGATTTCCTTGTCTTTGTCCAAGATCTCATTTTTGAAGCAAACAGCCCAACGATCAGACAGGCCTTTTATTTCTTCAAAATGTTGCTTAAAGTTTTCATACTTCTGAACAACTTCATTAGTATTAAGGGCCTCACTAAGCTCTGTAAACTCTTCAACAGTTTTAGTTTGCATAATCTTGTATGCAAGAGAGAAAAGCATACATCTGTCTGATTCATCAATTCCATTTTCAGGATTCCACAGCCATCGCCATAGTTCATGAGACATGTTATAAGCACACAGCAAAACTGCACTTTCAGGATAAACATTTTTCAGACTGTTTTGTAAAGCATCATTATTGGCAGTCAGAAATACTTCTGGACCCTGTCGACCAAATGATCCAAAAGCTTTATCTGGCAGTGTTTCTGCAAGTAATTTAAAACCAGCAGTGAGAATTTCTTCACTGTCTGAAGTAGTAATAAGAAGTCCCAAAGGCAAACCTTCTGTGCAACTGTAAGCCATAACTACATAAACATAGCATCGACATCGGTCCAAATAGCCTGAATTATCAACAAATACAACTTCACCAGAGGATTTCATGGAATGAGCTCTCTGCATCAAAGGAGTTGACAAAACAACAATTATATCATCTCCAATCGTACTCAATGTGGCACTGCCTTTGGAAGCATTGATATCTTCTATTTCTTCTTTCAAGATGCTAACTACTTTGGTTTCATTCCAGTCAAACTCTTCTAAGAAGTTTTCATAAAATTTTGTCAGCCATTCTATATTTGGACAAACATAAGCATCAGTTAATACCTCATCATATTCATCAGTATACTCTTCAAACAGATCTTTTTGATGTGTGGTTAGAGCCATATCAACTGTGTAACCACCTTTGAACATCTCTATAAACTTTTGCTTTACTACAGTTGATACTTCTTCAGAAGGAACAATGTTAGTTTCAATTATATTAGAACCAATGCTATGATTGTGAAGATGGTACAGAACAACATTACATGGATATCCCACAAGTGATATATTATCTTTGGATGTAGGCATACTGTATCTGGAAAAAAAAAAGAAAAAAAGAAAGAATAATTTTCTATTAAAAAAGAAAATTTAAATTCAGTAAATAAAAAATGAAAAGGTCAGCAATTGAAATACCAAAAATACCAATCCAGCAATTGAACCAAAAATAACCATTTTTAAAGAAAGTTTTATTTAGAAATGCATATGTCTATAAATAAAATGCTTATGTGGATGCAAAGTCAGGCAAGATTTGTAAATCATTATTTGGCAACAGTTTGCAAGTTCAGACTATTTATATGCAAGCCTTAATGGAAACATTTTTTTAATTGAATAATACGATAAAAATGAGTTTTAAGTCAACCAATTTCGATTATACATTGAAAATAAGAAATTAGGGCAATGAAAGTGTAAAATAATCATTCATAAATAGATACAGCTGGGACGAATTAAATAGAGGTGTAAAGAGTATTTGTGTATGGAGAAAAGTTTTTGAACTATGGGATAACAAGTATTTGTCGCCAATTAATTTTGCAACTTTAAAGTATAGGCAACTACTCAGAATTCTCTATTATTATTGCTCACCTATAACTTAAAATAAAACATCTTTGATATAGATTCCCATTGGCTACATTTGCATAATGATGTCTTTAAATTTCTGTGTTACAAGATGAACTAAATGATAAAAATTGCCAATACTAAATATTGAAAACGGGGTACTAATACTGCTAATGGGCAATTATTTTAATGTTATAAATATTATCTTATCCAATTTTGATTTTTAAACATCATAGATGTATATCTAACATTTATATATATATTTCTATGCTGCAAAAAATTTAATTTTAGAAATTTATGAAAAATTAATATTAGCAACTCATGAAATTTGAAATAAAATAAAATTTATTTTTAGTAGCAAATGTATTTATAAATTTTTATTACTAGAAGAAACAGTAGGGAAAAAATATAAATAAATAAAAAGAGAAATAAAATGAATACATTAGCTCAGTCTGGTAGAGTCTGTGCTCAAGAAAAAAAGTTCAATTTGCATCCCCCCTACACTCACAAGATACTGTTAACTTTTAACAATACTTGACTTGCGCTTTCTATAGAATCCAGTTTAAAGTTTGCTATGGTTAAAATAGCTTTAACATTTAAGCATACTAAAAGGGATGCAAATATGATATATAATGCAATAATAAAAAGTCCTTTTGTTGTTAAATAATACATGGCTCTGAAGAAGGCAGAGTCCAAAACAAAATTTAGCAAGGTATGTAATCTCCCTAGTATATAATAATTGAATGTATGCTTTGTCAATGTAATTAACTTATGTAATTCCATATTGCATGACAGATTGGAATGAAATTTGGCACACATATTTCTTAGCTCCTAGATTACTTATGCAATTAAAAAGTTTATATGCTCACTTATGCTTATACTCAAATAAATGTAACATATTACCATATATTTCCCCCTCTTTCTAATAGAGTATATACATGCTCTTTTGCATACAAAAACAATATAGCAGTAATGCATTGATAGAAGGTCAAATTCAGATTAACTTAATATAAGAAAAATTAAAAATCTGTTCTTTGTTTTAGAATTAATAAAATTTTAATTAAAAATATTGCAAAAACTTGGTCTACCAATTTCAACACATTTCTTGATGGTATTGTAGGAATTAACAGAATTATAACTATATACAGAAAATTATAAGACAAGAAGTGGAGATATAAGAAGTTGAATTTTTAAAACATTAAAAAAAAAAAAAAAAGATATTCTGGTGAAAGAAATATTATTAAGTTTTTAAATTCAATCCAATTATTAGCATATCCTAAATTACCAGAGATGAAGACATATTTTTAATTTGAAATAACAAACAGCAAATTTTTTACGCATGTTGAACTTTATATAAATATCTAACATTGTTTGAAAGCCATTGGTGAACAGCAACATCAAATTGATGAACATTTCCATGAATTTAATAATATGTCATATTCAAAATAAACTCTCTACCAGAGTATTCTTTAGATGGACTTTATTTTAAAATACAGATGACCATTCCAAATTTGGTTGCTCTTATTTTACATAAAACTTTAAAAAAAAAAAAAAAAAAGCAATTCTGTTATTAGTCTAAGAAGTTATTCTGTTTAAACTTCAGCAGGCTATGTTAAATATCATGATAAATATATACATGGGATAAATTGTTAAATGCATTTATTGATTCTGATCTGTTTACATTTTTTTTTTTTTGCAATTATTATTTCTAACATATTTAAAATCTTTTATGTCAAATTTATTTAATTCTCTAAACTAGAGATATAATACTCCCTTTTATGCATAAATATTCCCTATATATTTTTAAAAATAATTTTTACCTTAATCTGCACACTTTGTTACTTTTTATAGTAATCTTCATGAGATAAGGTTACCTTATTATTAAATTATTCTAATATTTAATTTTTTACTAATATAATTTCAAAATTTGTAAATATATAATGAAACCTTTTATTACATGTTCAGCTTAATTAGATATTTACTATGATGGCATAGCATTTAGACATTACACAAAAAATATAACAAAACTTATGTTGTTGTAATATTGAAATAAGCTTTGATATATTATAAACAGGAATTAAAATCAATGGTAATATGATAGCATACCTGAATTTTGGATCAGCTCTGATTCTAACCAACAATCTTGCTGGACAAGGCTTATCAGTTTTCATGCGATCATTTGCAGAACCATACATACAAACATACTCAGCCTGATGATTAAAAATAATAATAAATAATTTATAAAAATGAGGAAAACCAAGTGCATATTGATTAAGAAATTTCATTTAATAATACCAATAATAAATACAACCAGATGAAAAAAATGCTATTGTAAAAGATGCTTCTAATACTTAATTTTGTTGGCTAAATTAAGTAGGAAAAGATTTTTGGAAGAAGTATTTTTAAATAACAATTATTTAATTAATCTTACAGTCAATTACTCTTTTATATTTAATAGATATTTTTTTCTAAAATAAATACAGAACTGCATTTATTAAAACAATTATCTACGTATAAAATGCATAAAATAATATATGTATAAAATGCATATGTGGCACAGAAATCACTCTTATTAATTATTAATGATTGGCAATAATCAAAAAATGGCATGCAAATTTTAGATGCTCTTCAACGAACATTTTTACAGCTCCAATGAATTCAATACTTCATCTATCTGACAGATGGAGCTGAAAAATATCATCTCAAATGTTCTGGAGAGAGTTTGCTGTTTCCTCCAGAAGTCCATTTAGTCAAAAGAAAGAAGATGTAAAAGAAATCAAGAAATAGGCTTAACTGTCTCAAATGGTTTTTGCATTATTTTAAGACTTTAAGATGGAAAACATTCTAGTCAAGCCTCTTAAATATCGTCGATCTAACTAATATAAAAAAGTTTTTTTTTTAATGAACACATAACATATGAATTTATCATCATAAAAAATTACAAATTACAGCATCGTTTGTTGCTATGTATCCAATTTTCCTGTATGCTGAATATTTTGAAATTCATTTTGATACGCAATCTTTTAGAAATGTTAAGATGGAAATCAAACTCTTCTCTCAAAACATTCAATTCTTTGCTTTTACCAATCATAAACTTAAGTAGTAATATTTTCATTTTTGTCTTTATTTCACATATAAACATTTTTTAATTTGCAGTAAGCTGTTCTGATTGAATTTATGTTTTCTAGTCATAACAAATACCAAGATGAAATTTCAACAAAAATGTATTCTATATTAATCAATTAACAGTCTAAAAAATCAATAATTCAGGTAAACAAGCTGGTCACTAAAGGTGATTAGCATAGAAATAATTTTTTAAGGAATTTAATTTTCCCAAACTGCCAATTTCTTTGATCCAATAACATTAAGATCAAAATGTTTTATTTGTTAATTAAAAATAAACTTAAAAAAATAAAATGAACTATTTCTTTAAACTTGGAAATTTAAAAGGATAATACAGAAATAATTATCAATTTATCTCCTTGGAAATGAATATGAAATACAGAATAGATCTGAATACTTAGCATTTTAAAAGTAAAAATTTTATCATATGAATTATTTTCATATAAAATCATGAATATACTGCATTAACTATGATAATTCATATGATGTGACATTTATTGTAACACTCACTATTATTGTGCATAGTTATTTCAAATATAGTTGAAAAGTTACATAATGTTGACTTTATTGTTTTGTTTAGTAAAATTACATACAAAAGGGACCTAAAATAACATACAGTTTTCTAAAATATATCATATTATAAAAATTTGTATCAATAGAAATAAAGAACACAGTAAAAACTTACCTTATATGCCAAGTTTTTACTGGTAGTTGGATAATTACGTAATAAAACATAGGAGACTTTAGCTAATTTTTCATGAGAACTCAACCATTCTGTAAATTGTTCCTTATTAACAAGAGGAATGCGAGCTTCTACTACATAACCTTTACGATTGTCACATTCAATATCCCTTATGGTTAAGAGACGAGCTGACCATTCACTTGGAAACAGTTTCTGGAAAAATAATGATTCAAATTTGAGGAAAATATGCTTAAAGACAGAAATAAAGGTAATTAATAATGTACCCACTTTTTAATTTTTCTTTAGCAACTAACTTGAACAAAAATCAGATAATAAGAATTTTCTAAGAAAATGAACATATAATTAGATACTGTACAAATTAGAACCAACTTCAAATTATAGATTTTGACAGTTCTTTTTTTTTTTCTTCTGTAAAAAATATACAGAAATTCAAATAATACATTGGTCTGAAATTAATCATTTCATTACAAATAGCCTATTGTGCAATGATATGAAATATTTTCTATTTTGCATAGCTAACTGTGCCCAATGAACAGTTAAAAAAAATAATTTATAAATTGAGAATTGGTTAGTAATTGCACACCAATTAAATATTAGCATAATTTTTTCATAATTTTTAATATAAAAATATCACAACTAAAATAATTTCCAATCATGAAATAAGCATAGCATAGTATATTAATCAGCATATAGTATATTAATATAGTATATTAATCAGCAATATTTTTACTTTGAAAAGTATTGTGAAGTAAAAGTACATACTGTTTTTATTACAACTTTCCCTTAGTATTATACAAAGCATTAAAAATGCTTCACAATCTTACTTAACTCTCAGAATGGTAGGAGCTCTAGAAAACATCATACTTATTTTAAAAAATACCTACAGACATAACACAGGTTTGGAACAAAAAAGTTGAACTCGATAAAATAATGAATTGTTTGAAACATAAGTACTGAGAAGTAAAATAAGTATGATTAATTGGAGAATAAAATGGATAAATTTATATAAAAAGTGTTTGAGATATTAAAAAAGTCTTGTAAAATTATTACATAAAAATTAATCAATTTCAGGAATGATTAAATTTGATTCCAAAAACACTGAAATCTGTGGAAATGTATCATTATGAGATCAAAATAATCTTAACTTTTCATTACATATTCTTGTATCTATTTCAATTTAACACAGCCTCTCTTTTATACTTTTTCAAAGGACTCAATGGTATAAACTGCAAGAATCCACTTACAAAAAAAATTAAGTAGAATCTACTTACAATAAGTAAATGATAAGATTCACAAATGAGTATTATTAACATTATATAATATTCCATTCTTATTTCTAGTAATTAAATATCCAATATGAATTAGTAGCTGAAATTATAATATTTTCGTAAATTTGTTTATTCACCAGGAAACGAGTACAGTAGTTAATATAACACATTCTTTTAATTTGTTATTATTTATTGATAGGGTAATGTTTCATCAGATGTCTGATCACAAGGGAAAGTAGAAGTTTTATGCTGAAATGCAGACTTTGGTTATTTGAGTCAGTCCTCATGCTATGATTACTTGAAGTACTTCTAGTTGGTAACAAGAACATTTTACTTTTAAATTTTCCTCACTAAAACTGCTGGGCATGCTGTAAATGGTGTAGCATAAAAATTTAATAAATTTAGGGATTTTAATACATTGCAAGTATAAGAAACTTGAGAAAATTAACAAAAAACACTGTAAACAAAAGAAAAACTTTAAAGACTGAAACATAAAAGTTGGATAATAGTATATAATGAAAATGGAGAATATTGTTAGAAACAATATATTTATTAAAAATATTGCTGGCTAAGTTAGACTTAGAAAGGAAATAAACCAAAAAATTAAGATTAGTCCAATTGATCAAAAATAGATATATCAGTATTTTGTCTGATATACAAAATTATTATAAAGACTGATTAATAAAAAAAATATTAAAAATCATTATTAAAAGATAAAGATCTCTACTAATAATTCAAATAAATCAGTATATATGCCAGTACTCTAAGGCCAGACCATTTCACTTACAGCCTCCAAATTTGGCACATATATACTTCAGAGAGATTTTCTTTAAATTTTAATTAATTAAAAATTAAGCTGAACTTGGTCATTTTTCCCAGATGACTTTGCACAAATATTATATATTTTTTAAAAAATTTAAATATTATCTTTTTAATTATACTGAGTAAACTTTTCTTGAATTTTGGCATTTTTTTTTTTTAATTTTTGGTTAATTTTCAAAAACAGATTAAACTGTTGCCCTGAAATTCAAACCATTTTTATTATTTTATCAAATATTTAATCAGATGATTTTCTTTCCACTGTTGAAAACTAAAGAAGGATTCTGTTGACTGTTTCTGTAGTATCCAAGATAAATCAGTGGGGTTTCAATACTGCATGTCATGGACTGGTTTTCATCAGAAAGGCTTATATATAAACAGAGCCGAACAAACATGTATAAGATAATTAAAATAACAGAGCTTTAGTAACAGATAATTTGACATAATAATAGGCATAAAGTTATTTCAAAATGAGTCAACTGAAATTATGTATAACTAATATCTGTGGCAAACCAGCCGGTTCCCTAAGGTATTTAATAATAATTTTAATAAAACTTACTTTAGGAGGAGCTAAAACTTCAAATTTTGATGGAACTGCATTGGGAGCTAAAAATCTATGACCACAATTCTCAACAAACTGATCATCTGTAAAATGACAGCTGCATAAAACATCACTTTTGGTTGGAACCCATTTATCCTTTTTCATTGCAGCAAGCCATTTAGTAAGTAGATCAGGTTTTGACAAAGGAAATCTGGAAAAAAAGTTACAGTTAACTATCTCAGAAACACTATAAAATAATTAAATATATTTACTAAAATGGATGTAAATACAAAAGTACAATGTCATTCAGAAACTAACTATGCTAAGAGAAATCACACACCCATTTGATGGCACACATCAAGAATAACAATTCTGTACATACATAGAACTGCTTCTAGAATTTTGATGCAATTTCTTTGATTTTCTCCAAGATAGCATTTTGCAAAGTGTAATGAGTATGTTATTATCATAACCTATGTTTATTTCAAAATATTAAATACCATTTATAAGAAAAACATATGATGCAGATACAGCATAAATAAATAAAAGATAAACTCTTTAGAAATTCAATATTTTTATCAATTTTAAAAAGTTTCTTTTATCAAATCAACAGTTTTACTTGCATTTAAAAGAAAAGTTAATCCTACATAAAGTCAATCAGCTGTTTTCAATCAAGGAAAAACCCAAGTGCAATTTTATTATGATAATTATTTAATAATACAAAAAACATATTTGTGAGTTTGAAAAATGAGAAAAAAATTATAGCTTCAATAATTTTTGTTTATCTTTGATAGAATTAAAAAGGCTCATTTATGAACCAATCATAACAGCTATTACATTACCCGAAAAAGTATCACAAACACATATTTCTAAACAGAGTAGAATGCCACAAATGAAAGTACAATTGCTTGTCATTATTTAATCTATTCATGAACTAGCCCCCTCCCCCCCCATATTTCCTGATTAGATAACATATTTTACATCTGAAATTTACTTTTATTTCAATCTGTAAAAGAAAAAAAGGAGTATAAACCTGTGAAGACTGGGTATGACCTGATTGATTTTACTTGTTGAATTGATAATTTAATTGCACCTTTCTAGAATTTCAATAAGTGGATGCACTAATTAAATTAATTATTCTACAGATGATGTGATGTTTGATGTTTCATGGCCCAAGAACCAATATGAAGGTTATACTGCACAAAACAAGTTTATTTAAAATAGTTTTTATAAAAGTGATATAAAAACATTGGTAAAACAATGATAAATTACAAAAAGGCAAAACGAAGCCAAAATGGTAAATTCAAATTAAGGAATAAAAACCTATAGATTTTAAAAAGACAAAAAGGTTCCCATTTGGATCTCTATCAAGCAACAAGGGCAAAGTCACCACTGTTGTTTTGAAGTAAAATAAGCGTTGAGCATTAAAATAAGGGCATTCAATAAGGATATGATAAACTGTTATTCCACAATCACAATGTGGGCATATTGACAATTGATAATTTAATAACAGATGTCTATGTGTGAATCTAGTGTGACCGATTCTGAGACGAATTAAAACTGTGTCATGTTTTCGATAATTCAAAGAAGGCCAGTTTTCTATGATAGGCTTGCAAGTATGAAGTTTATTTAGAGTTTCTGAATCCCACTGAGTTTGCCAGTTTTTTGTAAAGACAGATTTTTGCCTGTTTCTTCAAATCACATGCAGGTATGAGTGTTTCTAAAAAACGAGTTGCAGATTTGGCACTCTTATCAGCCTGCTCATTCCCACATGGGATGGTATCCAACACAATAAGACAGTAAAAATCACGAGAGATAATCTTATAAAATAGGTCTAAAATCTTTAAAATATTTGGATGAGCATGATTTTGGAGCGATTTTAAAGACTGTAAAACACTTAAAGAATCAATGTAAATAATATAGCTTCCACTATGTCTATTTAAAAATTCTAATAAAGCATGCAAAACTGCAGTGGTCTCATCAGTAAAAATGGAGCAACACGAAGGAAGTTGAAAACATGACATTTTATCTGGAAAAACCACAGCAAATGAGGCATGGGTAGATGTCTTAGATCCGTCGGTGTAAACAGGAGCCATTGAGAAAGTGAAACCATTTAAATCTGACCATTGTTTCATTTTGTTCACAACCGTTTGCAGTTGTCTCTCTATAAAACACATATGATTTCCCATACAAGAAATGTATAGGTCGTCTACATAAAGGTATCCTTTGACATATGGTGGAAGCTGGTTTAAAATGCCATTAATCTTTATAATGAAAAGTGTGACACTTAAAACACTGCCCTGTGGGATACCTTCTTCTTGGGTAAAAATATCAGAAAATTCATGCCCTAGTTTAACTTTAAACTGTCTCAAACGTAAAAAATTTTGAATAAAAATTGGCAAGTTTCCTCGTAGATTAAAGTCGTAGAGATCTTTCAGGATGCCATATCTCCATGTGTGATTGTAGGCTTTTTCGATATCGAAAAAGATGGCTGCCAAGTGTTTCCTCTGTAAAAAAGCAAAACGAATATCGTTTTCTAAACTTAAAATATTGTCTAAAGTTGATCTTCTCTTTCTAAAGTCACTTTGGAATTGACTAAGAATTTTGTTTGTTTCCAAAAAGTATATAAGTCGTCGGTTAATCATTTTTTCTAGGAGTTTGCACAGACAGTTTGTTAAAGCTATTGGGCGATAGTTCAAAGGATTTGTGGGATCTTTATTGGGCTTTAAGAGAGGAATAATTATTGCCTGTTGCCAAGAATACGGAAAATATTGTTCCTTCCAAATATGATTAAAGAGACAACAAGTTTTTCTGCGATTCGTAAGTTAGATGATGGATCATTGCATAGCTGATGTTATCTGGGCCAGGAGAAGATTTATGAACATTTGATAAAGCAAACTGAAGTTCTTGAAATGTAAAATTACTATTGTAAGGTAAATCAGATTGAGACTCAAAATTCAATTTGTTCTCAGAAAGTTTTTTGAAATTTAAAAAATGTGGATTATAATTTTTACTGGAGTATGTATTTGCTAAAGTAGAAGCTATTGTATTTGCTATGTCTTTTAAATTTGATATAATCTGATTATTAATATTTAATATTGAGACAGTATTAGAAGAAGGAGTGCCTATAGCTTTTTTAACTTTTTGCCAAAGTTCTCGGCTTGAAATAGGAACTTTTAAGGCTGAAATAAATTTTTGCCACAACATTCTACGACTATATCGTTGAATACGTCGAGACTCTGCTTTGGCTCTTTTGTATGCAACTAAATTTTCAGTTGTGAGACATCTTCGAAAGTTGTTCCATGCTTTCCTCTGTTTCTTACGGGCTTGTTGACAGTCACTATTCCACCATGGTTTACTTTGCTTCTTCTGAGTGCATTTAGTCTGTGGGATGGACGCATTTGCAGCATGGATTATAGTTTGGGTAATTAAGTCTAATGCTTGATCAATAGAATAATTTTTTACCATAATTTTACTTATTTTTGAAAGAACGGAGAATGTATTCCAGTCAGCTGCTGTGAATATATATCTAGATGTTTGATAGTAATTATGATGGTTATGTCTATTATCAGTTATAATCAGAGGAAAATGGTCACTATTGTGGAGATACTTGTCTACAGTCAGATTAAGAAACGGTAAGATGGATGGAGAACAAATGGCAAGGTCGATTGCATGGAAGGATTTTGTAGGCTGGTGGAAATAGGTTAGTTCATCTGTATTTAGAAGGCACAGATTGTGATCCTGTAAAAGCTTTTCAATCTGTAAACCTCTTGCATTGGTGTCAGAATTTCCCCAAAGGAGCTTATGGCCATTAAAATCTCCGATGATAAGAAACGGAGAAGGAAGTTGTTGAATTAAAGAATTTAAATCGGTTTGATTGATGTATTCATTAGGAGGTAAATATAAATTACATATGGTTATCAAAGATTTTATATGCATTCGAACAGCAATAGTCTGTAAATTTGAGTTTAAATTCAACGGAGTGGACGGGTGGTCGCTTGCAACAAGCAGTGCAACTCCACCTGTAGCTCTATTATTTATATGATTTTTGCATGATGCAGTGTAGTTTGAAACATGGATATTATCGCCCGGTTTCAGATGGGTCTCTTGTAAAGCGATACAAACTGGTGCATAGGTATTGATGAGATCCTTTAAGTCTGAAATTTTATTTTTTAGGCCATGACAATTACAGGAAAGAAAGTCTGCCATTAAAGGGGGGTAAAAGGAGGAAGACTGCTTTATAGTTTCTTAGAGGAAACCGATTCGTTCGAGTCACTAAAGGACATTTCTTTGTCAGACAAGTGAACACTGAAGAGAGGATCACTGTTCGAGTCTTTGTCTAATTTTTTTTTCTGTTCTTTAAGAAGTCTTCCTGTGTTAAGGAATGTTTTGCTCTACGCTCTGTTAAAATTCTAGTATGTTTATTGGTTTTTGTTTCTTTAGTTTGCTTAATTTGGTCAGATTTTTTGTTTGCTTTCTTAGTCTCAACTTTCTGCTTGGTGTTTGGTTTAGATTTCCCAGTTTCAATGGATGCTTAAGTATTTTTGAGTGGAGAATTCTTAAAAATCGGTTTTAATTTAGATAATGGGGGGCAAATTATTTTTGTAATGCTTTCGTCAGTCAGTGTACATGAGGAAGTCACTGATTTCACTGCATTGCTATAAGAAAGTGGTCTTTGTTCAGGTGTTAACAGCTTTTTCGCTTCAAAGTATGATATGTTTTTCTTTATTTTAAGTTCTTGGATTTTCTTTTCTAATTTCCATTGTGGACAGTCTCTGGAGTCGGATTGATGTGGTTGTTTACAATTTACACATTGCGGGTCTGCAGTGCAATCATTAGCTTGATGGCCAGCAGTTGCACATCTAGAACAGGTCTGTGTCCCTCTACAAGCCGTCTTGGAATGACCGAAATGTTGGCAGTTATAGCACCAGATAGGATTAGGTATATAAGGGCGTACTTTGCAGTTTAAGTAGCCTGCTCTAATGCTGGATGGTAATTTTGTTGTATTAAAAGTTAAGATAATACTATTAGTGGCAACCAGGGCATTTGCTTTTTTCATAAAAATGCATTTTACTGCAATTACACCTTGGCTGGCAAGGCCATCAAGAATTTCACTTTCAGGGGAATTCAAGAGTTTTTTTTCAGATATAACACCACGGCAGGAATTAAGTGTCCGTTGAAGTGCTACAGAAAGGAATAATTTAAAAATGATTTGGCTTGCAAAAAGGATTTGGTTTGAAGAGCAGAAGTTGTTTCAATCAATAAGTCGCCCGACCGAAGTTTCTTGACTGACTTTGGACTACCGCCAATACCTTTCAAAGCTTTTTCAACGGCAAAAGGAGATACTTCAGAAAGTTTTCCATCAGGAACGGAGAGAATAATAAAACGAGCAGTTTCAGATAACGGTTCAGTGTCGGAAGTAAAAAAACCCATAAGAGTCAGAAAAAAGTTCGGGTCTCGACGGCACTGTCCACCACGGAGCCCAACAAGGGATGGCAACCACCAGCTCCAGACATTCCCAGCTTTGGCGCTTATCATAGTGCTAGCCGGAACCTATATGCTGAGAGTCACCCCCGAGGACAGTGATTACCCTTAACACCAAGCCCAAGGAGTGACCCCTTCGCTTGATCCCCTTGAGCAGCCCAGTCATATGTCTAGGATACCGGCCGATTGATACACCGGGGACCGAAATGTACCACCCGTCTAATGGGTTGCCACGCACGGCCAACATGTGGGGTTTAAAGCGGTCCATGAGAAGCAAGAAGCAAACAGAATGGTGACAGCTTCTCATGGAGAGCTCCCTCGCTTGCCGTCGAGGGAAAGAAAAAACAGCAGAAAGCAGAAGACTTAGGGTAGAGTAAGCATAGTAGGGAGTAAAGATCCCTGCGAACCTTGGGATTGGGACACCCGTACTCACCTATAGTAGGTGAGCCCCTGAGAGTTATTCTACAGAATTTGCTCAAATAATATAGAATTTTTATGCCAAATTCGTGTTTGGTTCACAATTGGGAACATTTGTAGCCAGCTAATGGAAGAGTACCAATTTAATTTAAAATTGCTTTGCTAAAAAAGTATAATAGATACACTTGATGGCAGCAAGGAAGTGTAAGAGTAAACATGCTACAGATGAAATCATTAACTAAAATTCTATCAAATCATCAGTATAAAAAAGTTATATTAAAATTCCATTTGAAAGTTATGTAATGGCATTTTAGGAAGAATAATTTGATAGTTTCACCAAGGTTTCATATTTATAATTTTATGGTTCTTGAATTAATATTCTATCAACAAAAATAATGCAATCAAAGCTGATAAGGAGAATAAAGAAGGAGCAAATCACTTTAATCTATAAATCTCTAGTCCAGGAGATTAAAACATTGAGATTAATACAACTAATCAATCACCAATAATCCAAACAATAATCTATCGCCAAGATTAATACAACTGACAGATAAAAAAAATAATTAATTTTTATTTTATTCATAATTTTCTAATGTGATTTTTGCATCGAATCTTTCGAAAATGGGTCTCATTAATTGTAAGAAAACTATTGAAAGATTGGGTCCAACAGAGAATTTCACCATTTTCTTTTTCCTTTCTAATGTCCAAAGACATATTCTGGAAATATGATGCCAAAATTTAATTTTTATAATATTGCAATTTAAACAATATATAATGAGATTTAAATCAATAAATTAATTAAAAACCATGGGACATGAATATGCAGAAACAAAGTTAAAGCCAATATTTTTAGATATATTTTTGCCATACCAATGTTATTACTAATATTTTTTTAATAGTCAATTAACATAATATTTTAATTTCTCTTCCTCAGAACAATGTAAATATCAAAAGATTAGTTTTGAAAACCCACGTGCCATTTTGGGGGAAATTGGCAAGGCTCACACAACTCTTTCTTTATAAAAGATTTTTTTGAGATGCTTCTCAAGCTAATGAAGTGGCGATTCTCACAGTTTTATTTCAAGAAGAAAATTACACTAAGAATAAAGAAGAAAGAGATGCAAAAATATAGTTTACAAGAATCGTATTTGCTGATTACGAAGTTAAAATATCTCAAAACGTATACAAGACGCGGGAAAATAGGTTACCAAAATTTATTTACAAGAAATTAAAATTCCACAATATTAGAATATTTCTATATTAAAATTGGAGAGAATTATATTTAATTCGGTGAAATTTAAAATAATTCAAAAGAATTCTAAAAAAATCAAAATATAAGTAAAAATATATTATGAGGATGTAAGAAAAAATACCGGTGAAAGGAAACTCCTTCATTGGTATCGCTTATTTTATGACTGCAATTATACGCTGAACACGTAGCATCAAGCAGGATAGAATTGCTTGCATTTGCGTTCTCAACCTGCATATTTAACTAAAAACAATTTTAATTTAATTGAAAAAACAAATAACATTCAACATTCGATAGAGCCAAAAAACAATAACAAACTAAATGTTGCCACTCATAATATTTTTAATTTCATACTTCACTACGTGATCGTTCTTCATTACATTTTCAATAATATCCAAAATTTTTATACCCACTATATATAATTACTGAAAATTAGGATCCTTCAATCTATGCGAAATTTTACGTCATCATTTTTTTTATCGTAATACCCTTAATTCATAATTTCATATTTAAAATTTTCCTTTAACAAACAAGGAGTGGCAGTACTTTTACACATACTTTCTGACTTCTTGTTTTTATTTTATTAGATAGATCAAATCAAGGTAATTTTGTGCATCAATACGAAAATTTCACAGAAATTTTTAAACTAAAGTGAGCTTGTTCATCATTATAAAAGGGTAGGTTTCATCTTTGATTTATATTCCAGTATTTTGACCGAAAAAGATTAATTGCTAAAAGTATATATAATATTGTTTTAAAGATGGGAAATGCACCGAGTAACCGGAGAGTTACGGTAGTGAATGATGATGTTGTTGGAGTTGTTCAAGTATCTGAAAGTGTTGTTAGGAGATTACGAGGTTTACCTGATAAATCTGCAACAGATTCCGAAAGAGGTTCGGCCCAAGAATCGCAAGTTCCTCAGCCGGTTCCTGAGGTAGTCCATCGCCCGCCTCCAAGTTACATCCCATTTGCTCCACCAGAACCTTATTCTTCAACTTTAGAACAGAGGCAGAAGTATCATGAAGAATTTAAAAAGGCTGAAAAATCGTGGAACAACCGTATCCGTGAACTTGAAACCCAAAATCGTCTGTTGCTTGAAACCGCCAATGATAAGTTTACAGCCACTGTGAGAGAAATTGAAGAAAATCATATAAAAAATTCTTATGCTCCTGTATGCCCTGATAAACAACAACAAGTTTCGATGTGTTATAAAGCAAATTCGAAATACCCGTTACATTGTTCTCGTGAAGTAAATGATTTTATGGAATGTGTAGATAAAGTTAGGATGACTGCTCTTTCTAAGTGAATGTACAATTCATAATAGATGTATTGAAATTAATATGAATGCCACAATAGATTTATATCATTACTGTCTTTTATCAGAATTTATTTGAAGGAAAATATAGTTAATAAACAAAATATATTTCATGCTTTGTTTTGTTTTCATTATTGACATTGTGCCAAAAAATTAGTGCTTCACAACATAATATATTAGTTAGATGGTTGTATATGTTTCAGCATGGTGTTAAATTAAATATTTATAAACATCAATAGATTAAACTTTTCCTCAATCAAAAATATAAGAATTCGTAAAGAGTCAGTAATAAATCAATCCTTAATAAATTATATTAAGAATTATTAAACTTTCTCCAATTATAAAATGTTAACACAATCATTTATTAAAATTTTGACTCGTCTTCAGTGCTCTTTGTGCTTTATATTGCATGTTTTCTATATTAGAGTGGACACAAAATTAAAATGCATTGATATAAAAACCTCAGACAAGGTAAATTCTTTAAATATATTGCATAGCTATACTTCAAAAGGTTGTAAACATGTTACCTGTTACTAGTTTGAAATTGTTTCCTTGAAACTGTTAACATCTATTGTATTGAACTTTGGATGAAAGATAATCAATTTAGTATTTTTAGTTTAAAATTAATTATTGAAAATATTTTCAGAAAAATTATTAAAATGATTAATGGTAGCACTATAGGAAGGAAGGAATGGAGGTTTGTTTTCCGGCGTATGCTCCTGAACGAGTTCTTAGCTTTTGCCGGGTTAACACAATCAAAACACGAATATCAAAAAATTTAAAATCTGCCAGAATCAACCTAGCACTATACTTTGATTATTTAATTCAAAGGTATACAAACTGTTATTTTGAAATAATTTTAAAGACTTGTGTTCCTTTTTCAAGTTTAAAATATAATACATTTTTCTATACTATTTTCAGTTTGTTTTTTAAATGAATGAATTCAAATTATAAATTTAAAGAATAGTTTCTACTTCCTCTGTAAATAAATTTGATTGTTAGATAAATCTAAATTTTAAGTTTATGAAAACAAAAACTATCTAACATATATGTTCAATATATGATTCAATTTCTGGACATGTATTACTAATTAATTTTCAATTTTTGGAGGTAAAAATTTACACTGATTTAATGATTGCATTTAGCTCTTTATAAACAGAAAGGTAATGACATATCTTAAGAGAAGGTGATTAACAATTGTTACTACATAAACATGAAACTTTCTTCTATAATAATATAATAAAACATTGTGTGCATGTTTTTCTGATATCCATTAGAACTGTCAAGGCTATATGCAAGGCTGTTATTCTAACATAAAATCACACAAAACTAACCATGCAGTGATCTGAATACAAAATATGACATATATTGTTTCAAATCTTTCTGAATTAAGAGTACTTGGCAAGTTGTTTCACCAACTTTTTAAAAATGATTCCTTAAATTTTAGGTAAAATTGAAATTTAACTTTCACATAAATTCTTTAGCTCAAAAACATATTAGGTATTCTAAATATAGCATATCATGTAATATGACATGCAATTTTTTACTTTCTTTCAAGTGCAAGGATGTTGCGCTTGACTCAGTAGTATTTTGCATTAGTATTTATTAATATTTATCATTAACTTTATAGAGTTAGATTTATTAAATCATATAAATTTTTAAAATAATACAAATTTTAATACATGCTGTTAAATACAAATTTTAAATACAACTAAGATTTATGATTAATTTTAAACACTAAAATCATAACATGCTGTTTTTATATAAATGATGTTTTTCCAAAATGTTAAAATAATGGTGCATGCTTAAAAATAATTCTATGCTTATTAATGAATCATATTATATGTTATCCTTCCATATCTATTTAAGATTGAATTTCAAGCAATAACAGATATTTTGAATTCAAAATAATATAGCCTTAGCTTAATTTGAACATTTTCTTCATAGGTAAGAAGAATTCTAATCTGTAAAATCAGAGTATAAAGAATTGATTACTTGGAAGATAAAAATATAAAAGAATATAGACTGCATTGCCTCTTCTCATATAACAAATTATGTTGTAAAGGTGAGATGTAAATTATTTAATTAATATTATTTCAAAATTTTTTGCTAAATCAATAGACATGTATTTTAGTGAAAAGCAAAACTAGAGCATGAATTTTTTTATTTTGAAATTCTTGGTAAAATTCTGATTTTAAGACAAGGAAATCTTGGAAAAATTACTATTTCCTATTTTACCATGAACAATAGAAGAAACTTGTCTATAATATTTTTTAAAATTTTAAATGAAAAATAAATATATTATAGGTTGGCTAAAATTCTTATTTGATGCATTGCTTCAACAGTTTTATATCTTTTATCTTCTAGAAAAAATATTCACAATCCAGATATTTCCTAGACAACCACTTTACTAACAATCAGACAACTTGACTAATAAATTGTGTATCATTAAAAAGTATACAGTTTGAATTTGATTTAATCTACTATAAGAAGCTTTCAAAATGAAAAGAAATTAATGTCATTTTTAGAATCAGATTTTATAATTTTTAGAATCGAATTTTATCATTGAGATTAATTAACTTTCTTTTATGTAATAATTTTAATATTTTATGCACATTTTGTATAAATTGATTCACTTTTTTGTTCAATCAATCATACTTATTTTACTTCTTGTTGTTTGGCATAATTCATTATGTTATGGAGTCCAGCTTTTTTTATTCCCATCCTGCATGGTGTCTGATAAAGGGTTTGGTTTGTAAAAATGTTACAAATATCTGATATGTAAATTTTTCTTAGTATGTCTTACCAGACATTATATTATTATATATTCTATGTGAAACTGCTGAAAGCCAAAGCACTTGAAACTTGTCTATAATATTTTTTAAAATTCAAAATGACAAAATAACAAAAACTTATACTATAGATTCTGTTCATTGTATAACCAATACAAACCAAATAGTTCAAAAGTTGTAAAATATGCATGCTACTTCAACAAAATAATATATCTGTTTTTAAGAACAATAAAAATATTAATTAATGAATTTCTGCTTTTAAATGTGCTGAAATAGTTCAGGTATTAGTTGTTAAAATTTGAAAAAAACTTTTTAATTACTAGAATTTTGAAAAATTAAAGGAATAACTTTTTATGCTTTTAAAAACTTTGAAAGTTGTAACACTTAAATTCATTGCAAAGTAACGGAATTTCAAATTTTATCAGGAAATGCTTTATTCACATTTCTTACCATCTAAATAACTCTGGTATATTATTAATTTTTTTAAAAGAATTTTCTTTTTAAAAAAGACCATAAACATAATGCATGATTTATTTATACACTTCTATGGTATTACCAGCATTATAAGTCAATTTGGGTTATACTGTTATTAAATGTAGGTGTAATGGAAATGTGCTTTTATAGAATTTTAGGTAAATTAAAATTTGATATATTTTTAAAATGTTAAAATATGAATTAAATGCATAAAAGTTTATTTTGAAGGCATGATCTTAAATGAAAAATC
>JAPMOR010060364.1:52409-116982 GCA_026543865.1 Argiope aurantia
CTACAGTTGTAGAATTTGGCACATTATAAAGGAATAGTTTATTCTTATTTCCTCTATCAATTTGATGCACTTATATTTATTACTTGTTGGGTAATTTTGCTCTAGAATTTTTCACTTTCTCAGATCTTCAGTTTTCAGAGATCCTCTATCTATTCCAGTTTTATAGTAAGCAAAAATATCACTAAGATATTGAAAATATTTAAAGTTTTTAGATTATATCTAGTTTAAAGGAGTGCCAGATCTTCTTGTCAGGGTGAATTAGTAAAAATCCAGTTTTTTTTAAATATCTCATTAATTATTATACATGCAATAATTTTAATTCCTGTCACTTATAATTTTGATCATCATATAACATTGATAATTTTAACGTATTTGCAACTAGAATCATGTTGGGTTTCCACATGATTCTAGTTAAAAGGAATTTTGAAATGATCTACAATCATCTAAGTATAAAATTTCTCATTTTTTTTTATAATTTTGAAAAAAAAAATATTTTAAGCAATGTAGGAAAATTAAGCAATGAAATTGGGAAATATTATCAATATCATTATATTTATTGATTAATTTCCATTTTTATAATTCAATATTAAATGAATTGCATATATTTGTTAATAAATATCACTTTAGTAATTCATTAACCATTAAAATTTATGTTAGTGTATATAATGAATTTTAATGCTCTGCTCTGACCATATGTTTGTGCATACTTTTCTTACTTTTTTAATACCTTATACCTTTAGTATTAATAAAACAATGTTGTTTATTTAAAAATAAGTCAAGAAGTATACATTCTAATAATTAGAATATTGAGATTTTTTTCAATATTCTAAAAAAGCAGTATTTTTCAATGCTGGCAAATGACACTTTTGTTGCTGGTATATTGAGAAGGTATCTTTTATTATATATTTTATTATCTTTTATTGAGAGGGTATTTATTATGATTATGTGAAATGTTTTATTTTTTAAATTTCTTATTATTATTTTAGTGCTGTTTTAGGATTCAATTCTTTTGCCTTGGAGTTATATTGCATTGCTTATTATATCTAAATTATACCCATTTTATAAAAAATAAGATGTTGGAACAATTCAAACAAATTTAAAGGATTGTCATTTTTTTTTTTTTTGTTGTTCAGAAAAATAGTTAAAATCCATAATATTCTTTCAAATAATACATTCCATTTTATTTCATAAATAAATTAAATAATTGGCATTTTATTACTAATGATATAAATTAATTCATCAACATTGTAATCAATTACCTCTAGGAAAGTCCTATTAATTCTGAAAAAGACATGAATGTCTAGATGGTCTAAATAACTATTATAAAAATGTTCATGTTTTTAAAGATGTATGTGTATATTGAAAAATTTTGAATTTCAGGATGGATGTGTTTTTAGGATGGGGATGGCCGGATCTATGCTCTCCTCAAAGATATTTGTAATGCATAAAATAAAAATGTTCTACTGTTTAAGTTTTTTTAAAAAAATTTTTGTAGGTTTGTTAATTTTAACTCAACACCCATATCAAGCAGGATTAAAATGATTTACATATTCTGGACTTTTTTTAAATTGATTCCTTAATTTCTTAATTAAGAATTCCATGATTAGAACTATAATTGTAGTTGACTTCTCTAACTTACTTGTACAGTGCTAGAGATCAGCAAACTTGTAACATAAAATTTTTGTGGTTATAGACAATGGCATTTAATAAATAAATAATTATATTGAATAAATATATTACATTTAAAAAAACATAAAGCATAAGAAATTTTAAAACAAGTAAAAAAAATTTTTTAGATGCTATTTAAGAAATATATTATTCAACCAAGAACAATAGGAATTAATAAATTTACAATTGTTCATGAATGCAAGAGACTATATATGTTTTTAAACTCTACGAATGCTATTTCAAGTTTGAAATTTGTTAGATTTTATATAACGAATTATCTATGCTAATATTTATATGAGAAAAAAAAAGTCTTTCAATATGGAATTGAAACTTCAGTTTAATTTTTAATTTTAAATCTAAGTGAAAATCATCTGCAAGATATATGCTTTTCCCTTTACATTTGCATAATGTTACAAATTTCTTCAAAATATTGTTTTCTAAAATCTGTAGATGTTTGTCATCTATATGATTTTTTTCTGTGAAAATTATATTATTACATTTTCAATTTAAATAATTCTGTTCATTGACAGCAGCAATATCTATTATTTTTTTATTTCAGTATTTTCTTTTGTTTTACAAAGATTGTGAAAGTCTTATAAACATGCCATCTCTTCTTAGTCAATCTATAATTAAGGTAAGTTTGTTTTATATATCCTTCATTAGCTTATATTTGTGTATTATTTGTTGTTTCTTATGCAGAAAATTTTTTGTATCACTTGCTTTAGAATTATATCTTAAATAAATTGTGTATGCATTTTATTTCTTGAAAAAGATATGTCCATTATTTCTTTATAGTGTGAATTTAGATTATGACTTCATTTTTCTAATTTTTATTTGAAATTGTAAAATATTCAAGTGATTATTTACTGTGATTTGATTAATTTTTTTGCAGTTATTGTAGGTAAAAAAAAAAATCAAAAATCTTTTGAATTATTTTATGAAATTATGAAAAATCTTTACTTGTTTTTATTACATATTATTTATTTTGTATTTTTTATTTTAAAATTATCTTTTCTGTAATTTTACTTTTATTAAATAATTTTATTCTTTTTTCATAGGTATCTCAACTAATTAAAAATAAAACACTTAGTGTATCAGAATTAAGCTCAATGTGTCTTGAAAGAATTAACAAAACTAAAGACTTGAATGCATTTATTACCATCACAGGAAGTATTGCTGTTGAGCAATCAGCATGGATACAGAAAAGAATTGAAGAAGGTAAAATGATCTATTTAATATTTGAGTTATAAGTTTAAAATCTTAATCTGTGAGGCTTTAAATATTCTCATACTGTTGCATATATAATATTATACTAATAAAAGTAACTATTCATTGAAATGTATGAATCGAACAAATAACTTTTAATATAATTCATTTTTAAGTGAAAAAAATCTTAAAAAAGAAGTAAATGCAAATATATTATATTGAATATTTTTTAAAATAAAAGTAAAATATTTGGCAGTAAATTCTAAATATGCTTCCAATTTATCTTATTCATTATAACATAGATAGCATTAAAATCTAACTCATTAATAAAACTCACTTTAATATCAAAATATAATAAATTATTATAATTATTTTAATAAAGATGAAAACCTGTGGTAATTTTTTTAATGATATTTGAGGAAATTAGTGCAAAATCCAAATGTACTTCTAATTTACTGTGTACAAGTTGCCATAGTGCATATTTAATCTGCCATCATGGATCAAATATCTTTATGGTAATGTGGTACAGAAGTTTCAAGAGTGAGATATTGGTTCAAGTGTCATCCTTGTTTTTGGATCATGGTTTAAAGTCCATCCCAGGTAATCTAAAAATAGAATGCTAAGCTGGCTACATTTAATTGAATATTTCCATTTCAAGATAAATTTTTGAATTTATTTTTTCCTTTTATTGTGAGTGAAAAAACTACTAAATGAGATGAGCTATGACAAAGTAAGTAGCAAAACAGACAACTTCTTATGCATACATTAATATAACTGCATAGTATTAGAATTAAAGTATAGTTCAAGTTCCCTTCTATTATTTTTAAATATTTATTTAAAATGCCAAAGAAATCTGTTAGAAGGTCTAGCAGTATAAAAACATGTATTGGTGTATTGACCTTTTTGTGTAAGTCATTGTCTAATGCAGGCATTGTTTCACATAATCCCTATAAAATAACATTTGAAATGAAATAGTTATTCATTCATAAGTTTTTAAAGATTTTGTAGTTTTTTAAATATTTTTTTTTGTTAGAAGGAATATTTTGTTGACTATGTATTCAATTAAGAGTTGATCTTTTTATATTTATTTGTGTGTTTTTGCTTCTTTATCTTAATTTGAAGAGCTAAAAATTAAATTTATATTGAAAAATTATGGAACCAATTTTGTTCCATAATAATCTAGTTTTATTTTCTTTCTAATTTCCTTTTTTTATTATTTAAAACATCATTTTAAAAAATTTTAATTTTGCATTCCATAATTACATTTATGAGTCATTATGAACATGTGGCAACTCATGTTAACAGAGTCAAAAAATTAGATTTATTACACCTCTCTTTTAAGTTTAGTCTTGGAAGCAAAATTATCCATACATTAGCCTATTAAATTAAGAAAAACTATCAATACATTAGCAATTTAAATTAAAAAAAGATTGTCAATACATTAGCCTTGAAAAAGATGCTAATGTGTTGATAATCTTGTAGTTGGTATGCATGATACTCATGAATCTAAGATTTGTAATTAATATGTTTTAACAGAATTCAATTTGAAACTACGGTGTTGTATAATTTACGTAATGAACTGTATATTTTATTTATAAAACTTATTGAATTTCTTGTATTTCTTAATCTATTCCCTAGCAAGGCATGATGCTATACTCCAGTTAATTGCTCACTCATATCTTTTTAGATATTGTGAAATTTCCAATGACTAATATAATATCTTAACCTATCTGTTTTGCCACCGACTAAAATAATATTTTAACCAATCTGTTTTTTACTCTATTAAAGATGTTAATATAAGTATTTTGGATGGCATTCCAATCGCTTTTAAAGACAACTTCAGCACAAAAGGTGTACAGACCACATGTGCTTCCAAGATGCTCAGCAATTATGTTGCTCCATATGATGCTACTGTTGTACAAAAATTATGCCATAAAGGTGCAGTTATGATAGGCAAGACTAACCTTGATGAATTTGCCATGGGGTAGGTTTCTGTTTGTTTTAATTTTCCTATATACATAATACTGTAGATTTTTTTAAAATTTTAATCACATATATATCTTCAGTTTACAATTATATTGCAAGGCAATTATGATCCTCTACCAAAAATTCCAAAGATTACTGTGGAATAAAAATATGCATCATTATTTATATATAGAAGTGAAAATTTTTATTTATATATTATCTGTTTTTTTTTCTTTGACCATTTCAAATACTTCTGAATATTATTGTAGCAGTTAAGCACCCACTTACTTTCAAACAATATCGTTAACAAAGGAAGAAGTATAATTAAAAATTATTTAAAAAATTAATTATATTTTACCACATTATTTAAAAATGATGTTGGTCTTTTTGATTTTTTAACATTTAGAAAATAATTATCATGCTAAGCTTTCTTTCTTTCTTTCTTTTTTTTTTAAAGAAGTGGAGAGTGCTATTTCTTAAAATCAGTACATTTATATTCTTATTTCCTAGAAAGTGAAAATTCATTATGATTAGCAACATATTTTATTTTATTGTTTTAATTAATGTTCTTGGATAGATTGGGCTAGAATTTGTTTTGTAGTGCAAAATTGTTCTACTCATTTTAAAGGATTTCATGCCATTAGCTAACATTTATTTTTCCAAAAGTGATGAATCTTGAAATTTCTTATTTGTATTTCTGAAATTAGTTCTGCTTGTATTAAATTATAATTACCCTCAGTCAAAACAATTTAAACATTTAAAGAATTTTTAGAGTTAAATTTCTTAAACTTGAATATTATAAAATAATTTTATAGATATTTTAAATAAATTCATCTATTATATGAAATATTGAATCACAAATTTTCTATCAGCTATCTGGATATTTAAAAATCCCTATGCTTTGTGCATTGAGTTATGATTAAGCCATATATTAAATTAGGCATTTATGAATTTATAGCTGCAGATATATTATCTACTCCATTATGATGTTATTTTTCTTAAATCAACCATTAGTATATAAATGGATTATTAACTGAAAGAAATAGAAAAAAAATTAATAATTATATTTATATAATTTTTATTAAATGGTTAAAATCTGTGTTTTAACCAGTACAAGATGTTTTGTGATTACTTATTATTTTCATTATATTTTAATAAAAGCTATTGCATAAAATTGTATCTATTTTATTAATGTGATAGAAAATAATTGTGGTTTTTTAAAAATCATCTTTATATATTTTTTCTATTAGATTTTTTAAGGATTTTTTTTTGTGTGTGTGTGTATCTGAAAGAACTATTGTACATATTGTGAAATTTACACAATTTTATCCTTATTAGTTTTGTTGCAATGAAGAAATTTAAATATTCTTCTTTAGAATATTTTGGAAAAATGAAAATATCGACCACTGGAAATGTATAAAAACTATTCATAATAATTCTTTTGATAATTTAAATACATTATGAATAATCTTTTTACTGATTTATATGAATAGCTGTTAAAATATGTTGAATTTTATATTTAAAAAAAGCTTTTTTCCCAGATCAGCTACGGTGAATTCATATTTTGGCCCAACTCGCAACCCATGGCGTTCTGGCTTGAAATATAAACTTAAAAAACGATCCAAACTATTATTTGGTGATGGAGATTCTTCTTTAAATGATTTTGATGATCCTAAAATTAATCAAGAACCATTGGATAGTGATGATTTTTTTGTAGCTGGTGGTAGCTCTGGAGGTGGTGCTGTTGCTGTGGCTACAGGTGCTTGCTTTGGGTTAGTAGTTTTCCCTCATTTAGAGCTATAATATTTCTAAAAGTTGAAATCTATTTTAAATGCTATTTTATATTAGCCAACAAAGCCATACAATATTATGCATAAGATTTCTATAGGAATTATTGCATTTGTTTGGATTACTGTATTGGCAACAAACTAAAAAGATGTATTAAATAGATTTCAATGCTACACAATTTGTAAAATGGTATTTTTTGTTTAACTGTGAAAGGCTAAAATATATGTCACTTTAAACAGTAGAAATGCAAATGCATTACAGAGTTCTTGGATCAGATCTCAAGTGTTCTAATGCATTGCATTATAGGAATGTCTTAAGGAGCAACAATGATTAAATAATTTTGATAATACATGCATGAAGCATTATTGATACATTAACATTTGGGGTTGGATACATACTCACCACCAGAATAATGTGATTTGTATAATGATTGTATGTATGTATATATGTGATAACTATGTGCATAAGATCATAAAACTCCTGTTATAACATCTTCCATTTTTTTTATACACTGCCATATCAAATTTACAAGCATAGACTTTATAATGCAGTGCTGTCATTTGTTGTTGCTCTATAAGGACTATTGTTTGTTGTTGCTCTATAACTAGACCAGGAACTCTGATATACACTTAAATGCAATAACACACACAATCCTAGTAACCAAAGTGCAGCTGTATATTAACATCTAGAGTTGTTTGACTCATCACCAGATTTAACAAGTTAGCAATTTATGCAATCACTGATTGCCATGCATACAGGATATCATAAAATATCAAATATTGATATAAATATTCATTTAAATTACTACTCTATCAAAATTATATAATACTGTGCTGTTATTTATTAATATTTTACTGAGCTTGTCCTTGCACTGATGCACAATCCTGACCTTAATCTTTCCAGCTCGAACTTTCACAATATGCTGTAATATGTTCGAACAATATGCTGTAATGCTTATAATGTATATATTAAATATTGTAAATTTATATTTATTTTCCAGTTAAAATGATTTTAAGCTTTTTTGATAAATTATGTTTTTATATATTTTATTATTATATATATTTATATTCTACATCAAAAATAACCATTAAAATGCTACTAATATTGCCAATCTTGAAATAAATATATCATGATGTTATGAAATTAAATGGCATGAATATTTTTTACTTCCCTTTTCTCATTTATCAAGACTTTTGATTAAAAAACATAAAATAAATTAAATATATTATCTTCTTAGCAGTCATTTTAGAATTGGTATCTTTGGCATCTACGCTCTCCCATTCCAGTCTACAATAATGCTACTCACTTATAGATAATAATTGCTTATAACTGTATCACCACATATTACCTCAAATTTTATATTGCCTTTTTCTCTATTTAGGGGGGGGGGGAAGAGACAATATATATATATATATATATATTTACATAGCTGCAAGAAAATTTTTGTATTTTTGTATGACATACATTGTTTTTCCAAAGATATACAGATTACCATAAGTGGCATATTTTTGTGCAAATATCTAAATTGTTAATGCATTTTAATGCTTTTGGCATTCTTCATTCACTCTCTTAAATTTGTTGCTTTTAAGATTTCTTCAAATTACTAAAATTTTACATATTACATCATTCAGTTATTTTTTTGAAATTATTTGATGTTGAAATACATTAAATTAATATTTGTTTGTTAATTATTTTTACAGTGCAATTAGTTCTGATACTGGTGGGTCCACCAGAAATCCAGCTGCATTTTGTGGCATAGTTGGATTGAAACCAACTTATGGCTTAGTATCTAGAAATGGTTTAATTCCTTTATGCAATTCTATGGATGTACCTGGTATATTAACACGAACAGTAGATGATGCAGTTATTTTGCTTAGTAAGTTTACATTTTATTTTGATTCATATTTTTTAGGATTTTAAAAATTTGTGAAAAAAAAATAAGTTCTTCAATGTATTAATTCTTTTCTTTTCTATTCTAGATAATTTAGCAGGCCATGATCCTAAAGATTCTACTACAGTTTCTCAACAATTTTCCCCTTTTAGCTTGCCTGATAATATAGATGTTCATGATCTTTGTATAGGAATTCCAAAAGTAAAATATTTATATTTTGAAATTTATTTTATCATAAAATATTGAGGTTTCACTTTATACATATTTTTATTTAGTTATAAGTAAATTGATGAATTCAAACATTTTTAGGTTAAATTCATTTGTAATTTGCATTTTCCTCTGATTTCCTGACTTTCTCATATAATGTTGAAATACTGTCTGTATAAGGTTTTTTGTATATAAAAGTAAGAGCTGTAAAATATTGTTTTTATTTCAAAATTATTTTCATTATTTAATGCCCTATCTTTTATGCATCAATACTTGTAAATAGATAATTTCTGTGACTCTTCATTTGTTAGAGAATTTAACTATTATACACTGTTCAATTTAAAAACAATAATATTTTGTTTAACTATTATAATTACTTTATATATTGAAATTACTTTGTTTATCATGTACTAGTTGCCTCAAGCAATCAGCTGGTTTTAGATAAATTTAATTTCAGATAAATTCTTTAAATATGTCATGTCCATGATTCTACCAAATTGACAAACATTAAAGCCAGGTTTTTTTTAAAAGTTGTCTTACTTAAATTCTGTTTATTATATTAACCTTTCTGTTCCACCATATCATAACACTATTAAAAGCAAAATGTCTGCATCGTCTATCTTCTAATCTTTGTGATAATGTAACTTCACTTTTTTATTCATCTTGTAAATTACCTGGATATTAAGCAGAATCCTTTTTCTTTAATTTTCAACAAGAAAATTACATGATTAAATATTTGACAAAACAATGGAAATGATTTGCATTTCAGAACAATATACTCTGTTATTGAATATTAGAGGGAGGGGGTATATTTTTTAAAAGTTGCCAACATTCAGAAAAATTTTGCAGAACTGTTAAATGGGTATCATTAAACTTATGCTTTCTTAAGGTTTGAAATAGTATACAATTTATTCAAATGCAGTATTATTTTAGGAAGTTAAGATTACGCAGTTAGATCTCACTCAGACACACTAAAGATTATCTAATGAATTAGTAATATTAACTGCCAATTTTAACTTTAAAACTTTTTGTTTTGTTTTGAATATTTTAGATTCTGTTTTGAATATTTCTTTACAATTCAAATTTTTACTCTCTATCTCCTCTATCTTTCAGTTAGCCATGTTTCATTGCATTGCAGATGATAGGAGAAGCTGTAGTTTAAAATAATTTTGGAATCATCATTTATATTTACCATGTTCCAAAATTTTGCAATTTTTTTAAAATTATAATTTTTATGCATTATCTTTATTGATGTACTTTAACTGTTAAATCTGTTTTTAATGTGAAGCTTTCTTGGTAATATTTAATATTTTTGCAGTTAGTTGTGTGGACTTCAAATTCTATGAGAGCTTTAAATATTTAAAATATATCTTTTTAAAAAATACATTTTTATGTATAGAATATTCTTAATTATTATCTAAAATTTTTAAACAACCTTTTGGAAATTAATAAATTAGTGATAACTTAAAAATATTTTTGTTGGTATTTTAAAAATGTTTTAGGAATATGAATGTCCTGGTATGTCCTCTGAAATTATTGAAATGTGGAAGAAGGTAGCTGATGCATTCGAAAGAGCAGGAGCTAAAGTAAAATCTGTCTCCTTACCTCATACCAAATACTCAATAAGATGTTATTCTGTTATAAATTGCTGTGATGTTGCTTCGAATTTTGCTCGATATGATGGAATAAGATATGGTAAATTGAATGAAATTATTTTATGGCTGAAACTTTTTCTGGCAATTTTTGAAATTTAGGAATGTTGTGAAATGTCTTATGAATAGTTAGAAGAATGTTCAAAATTGTTAAGTATTAATTGACATGAATAGATTTTGAACTTAATTGTTAAGTAAAGTGTTGCATGCATAAAGTGTTAAATGCATATTCTTCATTATTAATCAGTATTTTTGAGAAAATTTCTTAAATTTGGATTTTGAAAATTATAAAAAAAATGAATTTTTAACTGCCCTTTTCAATCAGAAAAGTAATTAGATACATAATTTTCATTAAATATAAAGGCTTACTTTATCACTTTGAGAAGCAAAATAATTAATTAAATAAATTTGTTTATCTGTAAAAGAAAACTGAAATTTCTTTGAACATTGTAGTTTTTAAAATCTTTTTAAAGCAACTATTATTAAAATGATGAATCATTTAAAATGTTGTCTAAGATGAGACATCAAAATGCAATGTTAAATATAATTAATATGATGCAAATTTGATAAAATATATAAATTTTTATACAAAATTGGGTATTGATAATATTTTTGTTCGTTTGCTGTTGTTTGAAAACATGTTTCGTTTTAGGTCACAGAGCAGTTACTGAAACAATGACAGAGCATCATTACGCTATTACAAGGCGAGAAGGATTTGGAGAAGTTGTGCGAGAAAGGATTCTGGCTGGAAATTACTTTTTGCTAAGAAAGTAACTTATTAAATATTGCATTATTTTTATTACCTTTTAGCAAGTTATTTTTTTTTCTGCATTTATTTCATTTGTTTTCAGGTCACATTTGTTGGAGTCAAATGGTAAAATCCAAATAATCCTTTTGTAGCTGCAAAAATGTTATGCTAAGTTAGTTATACTCACAAGACATACTTAAAATGCAACTGGCCACTTTTTAAGTCCATTTCACTTCTTATATGAGGAGAGAGAATGTGATAATTCAACCTTGAATAAAATAACATGTGATTGTATCCACTCACACATTGTCAACTAAGCAGATGTCTAGAATTGTTTGGTTGAGAGGGGGACCAAGCAGGTCAAATAAGGAACTTTATTTTCTTATTACCAAAAAAATGTAAAAAAGGCAAATTTTATGTATGATAAAGTATAAGAATAATATAAGCATTTTTTCAAGTATAATTTGCCTGGCTCCTTATATTTTATTACCTCGCTTGTTTTAGAATATTTATAAAACCAAACATCTTCAATAATTTTTTATACAGTCTAGAATCAAAACAGATAAATAAAAACAAATATAAAAGTTATTGAAATAAAGAATATTAAATTAAATCAAATTATTAACATATTAAATATGTACTGAAATATGAATCTAAATCACCATCTTACCAAAGGCAATGTATAAAATATTAACCTAATAAAATCCTGTAAAAAATATTACTTAAAACAAATCATTAACATGCAAAAATGTGTTGAAATATGAAACTTAATTGACAATTTTTTAAAAATGGGTGTCATAATGCATACTGTCTAGGTTCGCAGAATACCTAAATCTAACACTAATCTTGTCATGTGTACAAGAATTTGCATGAATTGTTCCCATTTTTATTTTACATTTAAAATTAAATAATTTTATCCCATTTTTTTTATAATTTTTGTTGCATTCTTTAAATACTTCCTTTAATCATTATGCTTTTTGATCTGTTATATTTAACTTATATTATTCATTCAATATTTTATATTGCATTGCATCATAAACTACTGAATACTCAGTAATAGGACATCCAATTAAGTATTCATTTTCAATGGAGATTATTTTAAAATTTATGATTTTGAATGTAATAATAATTAATAAATTTAAATACAATCATTTAGAAATCCAAAATTTTATATTTTAGTAAAGCATTCATTTTTTTTACTTTTAGCATTTCTCCTCATGTTTCAGTTAGTTACCAGATATTGTTTCCAATTTTTTTTTTTTAAATCTAAATTTTGAAGATATTGAGAAAAAACTTGCATTGTACAATTTCTGTTCTGAAATGTTTGAACTAAGTTAGGGACAACAAATACAGAGCTGAGAGAGCACTATTAGGTTATACAAATTTTTCACTCCTTCATCAGAATCATGTTATTTATTTGAGATTACATAATTAAAAGGTAGACAAAAAATTAGTATTACTTAAAAATGGCATAACTTAAAAAACAGTTTAGATAATTAATGAATTTAAAAAGACTATAAAATATAGGATCTGTAATGAATATGAAAAGAATCTGTGCAAAAAGGCCAAAAATTAAAAACCGTAATTAGATTTTAAGTGAAAATATGTAAAAAATATTATTTGCTGCTATTATTATATAAAATTTCTGTTATTCTATTTCAAATTACAAAATATTATTGATATTTTGTAGCTTTGAATAGTTGAGGATTGCTAATCAAAGTTTGTTTAGCAATATCATTTGAGTGACTTGTCAAAATTAAAGATTTGTTATTTAGAATATTGTGAAACAAGTAGATTTGATTTTGTTTATGAATCGGGTTGAATTTACGGTACATCATGTTTATCAGTTTTGCAAGCTTGATTCTCAAAGGAAGAATTAAAAGAAAATGATTATTTGATTTTTTTTCTGAATTAATTATTCACTTTAGAAATAAATAAACTATAATTTACTATAAAGATATTTTGATACTCTATAGTATATCTATGTATTATATCTATAGTATATAGTATATCTATTTACTGATGTATAATAGAGAGGCTGTTGAGAGAATATACAGAGAAATTATTTTTAATGTGAATTGCTTAAAAGTAGAAAATTATTTTGAAATCATATGCCTTTGTCTTTTATTTCATATATATGTGGACATGATGTAAAAATCATATTAACTTTTATTTATATTTGACTATAAGTTTATAAAACTAATTTGCTTAATTTGTTGCACAAAAATTATTCGTTTTCCTTAGTTTAAAGAATTTTCATGGAAAATTAAATGAAAAATACTGTACACAACATTATAATATACAAATTTTATAAGTACTTGAATAAAAATTTTAAAAACTCCAAAGCTTAGGTGAGCTTAAAAAATCCAAAGCTTAGTTGAGGTGTGTTTAATTTAAACAAACAAAATTAAAAAGAGACTTTGTGCTATACATATTCAGTTGTTCGATTCATTTAACTTTCATTTTCAGAAATTATGAGAAATATTTCCTTCAAGCTGCAAAAGTTCGTCGGCTTATATGTGATGACTTTCAGTCTGTGTTTAACAGTGGTGTTGATTTGTTACTAACACCAGTGACCTTAAGTGAACCAGTTCCATATTCAAAATGGATTCTTACAGATGACAGAGAACACAATGCTATTGATGATTACTGTACTCAACCTGTAAATATGGCAGGTAAAACATTCATTATATAAATACACAATATCCCAAATCATATGTATTTTGAATAACAATACAAAGTATTGATAAAAGATATTAAAGTTTCTTAATTTAATTATTACTTTGAGTAATTTGAAATGCTAGGGTTGCAATTTTTGCTGTTTGGTATTTCTGGGTATTTTCATTTTGTCCATGTGATTTGAGCTCCCTTATTGTCTGCAATTATATATTTGACTACACATAGATTATTGATTTACACTATAGATGTTAAATCTGTATACCGAATTTTATCCATCTAGCTCTCTTTGTTTTGTAGCTATCATGTTAGCTTACATTCGAACATTGGAAAACAGACTTGATCTGAATAGATTTTGCTATAAATTTGACAGAAATCTACAAATTAATGTGAAGACTTTATTGGTTTAACTATGAGCTTTCTAAGTTATCATTTTCAGAGACAGAGAAAGACATAATTCAGAAATGTGTTTTGGGGGCTCGAGAATTATCAGAAACATGAAGATTCATTAACATTTCGAAGTCAAATTCTTTGACAGTTTCATTACTTGTACGAGAAAATAAAAAACAATTATTTTTTGCACCAACTCAATTTAATCCATGAAAAATCTCAACATTGTATTTAGGGAGGGTAATAAAATATTAACTGATCTCACTGACAATTGATCTTCAAATTATTCTGTTTGATTTCAGTTATATTTATGAAAGTAATTTGAATGGTCTTTTCGCTATTCCTTTGGGTAATACAGTTCTGTTTTTATATATCATATTATACATATAACCATCCTTTGGTTTTGTTTCTATATTCCATATCAGATCTATGTCTATTTCTTAGTCTATTTAACAGTGACTTCATGATATAACTGACTGATTTCTGCAATTTCTTTGACAGGATTACCTGCTGTTAGTATTCCATGTTCTTTTTCAAAAACAGGATTACCTCTCAGCTTGCAGCTGATTGGCAAACCATTTCAAGAGAAGCAAATGTTGAGTGCTGCCAAGTGGATGGAACTGCAGATGAACTTTCCAATATTAGATTTGGATTGTTAATGTAATATCATTTGTAAATTTGTATAAATATATTAGTTTTAAGAAATTATTTTTATCTTGTTCCTGTCTTTTTTTTTTTTTTTTTTTGTCTTTTAACATTTTCTTGTCCTTACGGGGGGGGGGGATCATTACCAAGTCCAGATTATCAGAAAGAGATAATAGACAATTGACCATCAGCTCATAACTTTTTTTGAAAGGGCTTTGATAAATTTTTTATGCGTTGTTTAATTACAATCTGACTTTGTGATTTTATTTCATTTATAAAAATAATACAGTAACTTACATGGCACAGAAATCAGTCTTATTGCTTTTTATTAAATGGCAACTTCAAATGTAAACGAATGATCGTGCTGATGTTTCAGACCATTTCAATGAATGCCTTTGTAACTGCTCTTAATTTATTGCTTTGATCAGTTAATTATTAGAGCTGCTAAATGGTATTATAAAAAAGGGGTTTGTCACGGAAAAAGGTTTGTTGTGTCATCAAAATCTCCATTCAGATTATGGCCTTAAACAGTTTAATGTAGGATTTAACTTTTGCCAAACTGGCACTCCTATTACTTGCATTGTTAAAGTAGGAGATCCATTATTTCATACAGTATGATGTTATTTAATAAATAATTAGAAGTGCTATAAGATAATTAATAAATCATGATCAGTTATCTCATGAAATATCTAAGAATTCTAAGAAACAACACAGAATTATACACTTTAATCACAACATATATAAAATTTAATTTAAGCAAATATTTTATTGTAGACTGATTTCACTTAATTCACATTTTTAAGTCTTATAAAATAAAATGGTAAAATTTTAATAAATGTATTCTGAATTAGTAATGTAACAGCCAGAAAATTTTGTATTCTGGATGAACAAGTTAGTCGCCAAAGGTAGCTAGTTTATATAAATCATGTATTCGAACTTATTTAAAATAAAATCAAGTATCTCTAATTATTTTTTGCATTTTCTTTAAAATTATTTAAAAATTTAAATTCTTTTGATATATGACACTCAGAAAACGACTTTATTGAAGGTAACTTGCAACTTAAAGTTTTGTTCTTTCAGACTATCATAACATTTGATACTTAGACATTGTTTTTATGGAAACTAAATTAAAATCAATAAAAAATAGACGGTTTTAAAACTTGAGGAGGAGGGGGGGGGCATTTAATTTTTGCACTGCCTAAGCTATACCTGGATGAGAAGTCGCCGGATAAAAAAAAATGTGTTCTAGTCACTATTTGGAAGATATTGTTTTTATAATGGCCACACCCTGATTCATATCTCATATGGATTGGTATAGGGTCAATGACAGTAATTAGTAATTGACCTTATTAGCTGTGTTACTATCCTAAGTGGCGCATTATTCAAATATATTGTAAAGTTTAAGGTATGGTGATGGGATTTTGAATTAGCAATTTTAATTTTTTAATGACATAAGTGTGATAAATTATTTTTAAAGCTTATATAATTACCCGGATTTATAAAATAAGCTTGTAAGTTATTTAAGGCATAGAACCTTTTATAAATCATTTTAATACAGCCTCTTAATATGATAGCAGTTAATGTTATCACTTGCTTTGTATTATCAAAATCCTTTGGCACAGGTACCCAAAACATGCCTTGCTTTGATCACTATATCGTTTAATATGATTAATTTTGAAATAGAGAATGGACCGATCTTTCATTTTCAACCAACGTTAAAGATAGATTTCGTGAAATTTCTTATTCCACTTGTAAGGAAGCATTTACATCTCATTTTTCCATGGGATGGAGTTCACATTCTTTTGTCAAGATCAGAGCAGTCTGGATCGGTTTAAAGAGATGACAACGTTGCCTGATCTGCTTTAAATTTATTGAAGCATTGTCTGCAGATAAATTACGAGAGCAAAATGAATAAAATGGAAATGATGTGAGAGTTAAAGACAAAAATTGAAATTCTTAACCAATATGAAAGTTCAGTCGAAATAAGTCAATGCAACGCTGGTAAATTTCATTATCTCTGCATAAAATTTTGAAAAATTGCGAACTGTTGCAATGTTTATATTCCAGCAGGAATAAATGTGTTGAAGGAATCTTACAACAAAATCGAAATGAGTCAAATGTTTGATTTGTTGCAACAAGGAATCATGGTTCAGCAAATTTTAAAATTATATGGACACCTTATAAATAAAATGGTATAAAATAAAGATCAAAAAGCAGTAATTAAAGATTTTTGTAATTATTATTTTCGAAATAAATTATAGATATCTTTGAGGTATTCTTTTCTTTTCTTTCTTTTTTTTTTCCTTCCCCATGGTGTGATCAACATATTGTTGATTTTACCTGCTTTAGATATTGTTTTTAAAAATTCTTGGATTCCAAAATGATCTCATTAAGTGGACGTTTCTATAGAAATTTTAATATATATGATACTTGCTCCGTCAGATAATTTTTGGGAAAGGTGCAGCTAAGGTATAGCTTGCATATACTATATTCAAAACCGTTACGGATGCAAAAATAAAATTGTTAATTTAATATTTTGCATTGTTAATGCAATGTAATACTGATTGGAACCTCTAAAAAGGAAAAGTGTGTTTTATTATTGGTGAATTTAATTTTACGTGCAAAATTAAGTATATATATATGATCACATTTATACATAGGAAAAATGTTGGAGGTTCCTTCATTTCAGCAATATTTCTATACCAACTTCTTCTGAATGAAATGGTTCGAACAAAAGATTGACGTGCTTTGATTGCACCCTGCTAGCAAGTAAAAAGCATTTCACTTTCATCCTTTGAGTTCAATTCCGTGAGTTCATCTACTGGAGGTCCAGCGTTATTAGCGAAGAAGCTACTGCTGTGAGTATATCCAAGATTACTTCAAGACAAAACACGTCATTGGAAATTTTTTTTATGTCTGAAAATTGGATACCGTGTAAAACGAAATAATATGCCAATATTTGGTGTATAAAAGCAAATGAGCATTTTCTCTCTTTTTCTCTCTGTGTGTGTTTGAAAGGAAATCTTTTCTGGAAAATATAGTTTATATAAATAAATAAATAATATAATTTTTATTTTTTGTACTTTTTTTAAAAGCATCAAAAATATTAAGTATACATTATGTTTGTAAAATATAAAAATGAATTTTTTTTAAAGCTAAATTTATGAAAAATACCAATTATCTCCAACACTATCAGGAAAATGATATGTTATTTTCCTCTTTTTTTGACATTTGCATCAATTTATATATTTTTTTTATCCCACTTCGAATTTTTTTAAACTCTAATAAAAAAGGAAAGGAGGGAAGATTGCTAAAACGGTGTATTACTAACAACAAATATGTTATATTATGGTTCTCAGTTCAATAAACTACAAAGAATAGAAAAAAAAATTACGTTGCCAGAACAATCAATAAATTCTTAAAAGTATACAAAGGGAACAAAACAATATTACTCAAAAGATATAAAAACTTAACAGTTTTATGGAATTAGCTACAAAAAATCGTAGTTTCTATTATCGTGAGGTTTTTTTTTTTTTTTTTTTTTTTTTCATATTGTTGACGCACTAAGGATCTAATTTTTTTATAACCACGTGGTATCATAGTTGCATGATAAACGTAATTGCAATAACCATCAAAACTGCAGCCTTTCGTTGTCTTAATTTATGATACGAAACCTCTTCCTTTTTTTTCGTCTGTAATGGATTTTAAAATTAACTTAACTTGTGTTGTATGATAAATAAATCTGTAATGTTTCCCCCCCCCCGCCTTTTTCATTTCAGTATTGTGGGCTTTAGATACATTTAATATTAAAATTAGTGGTTTTATATTTAATTTGACCCGATAATAATTCCAGGATTTAATGCATAGAAATCGTTTTTACTTTCTCGTATGCATCATAGTACAGAGAAATTATGATAATCGTAAAAAAATACAAACTCGAGATTTTGACGTTTTAGACCTCCCTGAGTCCGGGGGAAAAAATAATTCTGCCTATCTGTGACAAAGATAACTTAAAAACACTTTGGATGAAATTTTGTATACAGTCTTTACACCAAATTTGTAGACTTCTATAGAATTTTGAGAAAATCTAACTGTCTGTCCGGCTGTTAGAATATAATTTAATATGATAACTACAGAACGAAGAGAACTAAACGGGTAACATTCTGCATACACTAATATCGATAGCGTAGACACCTATAATATTTTGAGCCAAATCCAATGAAGAGTTGACCGTCGGTCAACCTGTACTTTCAGAAACTTATAAACGCGAAAATTCAAAGAGTTAAATATATTAAATTTGATATGGGATTTAGTGACTATAAGTGGAGCTTTTAGACAATTTTTTTTTCAATCGATTGGGAAAAAAATATCTAAAATGCAGATTCAATTTTCGGATGTATTGAACGCATGTCAGAGCGTAATCGCCAAATAACTCGCCAAGAATGGCTCGATAGATTTAGTAAAAATACCAAATTCCCGCCAAATGTTAATATTTCACAATCATTGTACGTCAATGCCATGCAAGGCGTTCTCTGGTATAACAATTTTATTGGAGAATATGCGAGAAAGTTTTGCGGAGACCACTCCCACTATGTTATGTTTAGTTAATTATTAGGATTGTTGGACGGCTTAAAAGAATTGCAACTTTCAGGATGTACTCAAAGATTTTTTTTTTCTATAAACACCATCTTTTAGAGCAAATAATTAAAATGAAATATTAATAATCTGATGAATATCAGCTGTTTATCGTCGTGTAACTCGTTGATTGCCGCGTGATTCCCTTGGTTCACGCCTATTACTTAATTGTTCCAAATTATCTAATTAAATAGATAATTCAAATATCAGAATTGAGTTGTGGCAAGAAAAGTGTAATCCATTCAAATTGTAAGCAATCCATTCAAAGTTCTTATCTTTTTTATACAAAATGTATGGGACGCATTTTTTCGTGTTTCTAAAATTAATCCATTTTAACCCCTTAAATTGAAACATAAAAATACTTTAACTTCTTTTGTTTTTGAATATAATTTTTAGATATTAGTTAGTTATACTCTAAGATATGTTGCATATGTAATGTTACAAAGAAAAATAAAAAAAACAATAAAAAATTTTTTCTCGGAAACAATTCTAATAAATAAATAAATAATAATAATTGTTAATAAATTCTAAAATTTACATCAAAATATGCTTTTTCTTCAAAAGCCTACATATATATTTTCAAAATTTCCCTTTTATTTTTCCTTATTTTATCCCTATATTAATAATTAAAAAAAACATCATATAAACATTAATTTTTTTTTTGAAAAATCCCTTTCGAACATAGTCGTATATCTTAACATATCGACGTTTATAGATCGACATATTTTCTTTACGTTGCCACATTCATTATGAAAAAAAGTAGCTCAAGATTCTCTACAGGGTCAGACCTTGAACCTTAGAACTGTTAAATTTGTCAAATAAAGATACTCGTTGGGTAGTAGTTGCGGTTTAAGTATATAAAGCTCCTATAAGATAAGGTTTAGTTAAAAGAATTTTAATTAGGTTTTTAATTAAAAATTAATCAAGATTTTAAAATTTTTAAAGTTTTCTCTCTATTATTTCGAAGCATATAACTAAAGAAAAGCTATTTTTCCATTAATAAAACCATTTTACAATTAAAAAAATAAGTATTTTTATTTGTGCCATTTTTATTTTTATAGGGTTTTTTTTCTAGTTTTAATAAATTCTTTAAAATATTTTTATTTTACAGCAATCCTTTTCATCATTTCAGTTATTGAAATTCCTTTCTAACTATTATTTCTTATTAGGATTGTATTTAATATATCTTTTTGTGTTCATTATCTATGCCATATAATTAAGAGCAAATATTTAAAATAATGTAATGACAGCGAATCAAGCAAAATACATTATTAAGTTACCATATTTCGAAATAGTTGTATGAATCACTCACATTTTTTTTTCCTAAAAGAAAGTTATTAGTATTCGACACATTGCTCTTTTATCAAAAAATGGATAATTAATTGGAGTTGAATTTAAAAAGTATTATTTTTCAGAATTTGAAATATTTTCTCGTCTGCAGCAATTTTCTTTGTTATGTAACAAAATCGTCTGTCTATATTTTATCTACTGTAAGTGTAAAAAAAAAAAAAAAAAATCTGATTTTCATGCTAACTCATTTTCAAATTCTTAAATTATATGACACGTTCGTAAAACTTTACTGGAAGAAAAACAAATAAAATAACGAAAAGTTTCACGACTGATCTTCATTTTTATCTTATCAATTCTGGAATACTGACATGAATACAAATTATTCCATGACGCAGATGTTTAAATGTAGTCAGTCCCCATAGTTTGCAGACGAGTCACAGATTTCAACATGTACGCATAAGTGCATACTCTGAAACAAATGCCTAGAACGTAAACACCTTATGCACACTAATGCAAGCTAATTTTGCTGAAACATTGGAAATGGGGCGAACAAAAAATTCGAAAAAGGGCGTGTTCTTTGATACAATGTAAACTAAATGATCTTATAAAAGTAACGGTGGTATAAAGGATTACATTGAATCCTACGGGAGTTTCGTAGAGTGAAATTTATGTTTATGGATAGAGAAAATATTTAGCGCAGAGATACATTAAATTTTTTTCTGCTACACTCCATTTATGGCCGAAAGCAAATTGTCTTTTACTTTCACGTTTATACGGATTTCCAACTAGGCAGTTGCTTAGGGCTAATGAGCAGATAGAAGTCAAAAGCAGGTCAATTAAAAAATAATAAATATTAAAACAAAAATTATTAAGAGAATGGCCTGGCTGCCGAATAAATAAATCTGCATAAAGTATAAATTCTAAGAATGATGATGTGTTAGAATAATATTAACACTTTCTCAAACATAATTTATCATAGACGGATATATTTATATTTTATATATATATATTGATATTTTAAAATTTGATTTAAACTTAATTAATTTCCTAATTTTTAGCTCAATGTAGCACATATTCATATTTCTTTGACACTTTAAATACTCTCTCTATATATAACTTCGTATGTGAGAACTAGTTTAGTTATATTACCGCCCCGTTTTACATCAACACTAGGGCTATTTTTGGACGGACCTCGTAATTTTGAACCGTATTCAGATGACGAGGACGACGCCTGAACTGACACTCCCTCTCCAAAATTCCACACCACACCAGAGGGATGACGTTTGGCCTTGATGAATTTAACGTGCACTCGACCCGCTTCTAAGACGGATTATGATGGAATCGGGACTCGAACCTGAAGCTCACCGGTTCCGACGTCGAAACCTTACCATTGAGCTCCCCCCCCCCCCGGGGGCCATTCGTTTGCAAGAAAGTAAAAAGTACCAAAAGATTTTGGTAAGGTTATATATTCACTGAAATTATTTTGTTTTACTCAATGATACATATGCGGAACTTTATCATTCGAACCCATAATCCTTCCACCAGATTACTTGGCCATGACTCCTATTGTTTCACCACAGAGTTTTGTGTGAGTATTTTTTTTTTTTTATTATTTATTTCTGTCTCTCTTTAATATAAAGATGAAGCTAATTTTCGGATTTGAATAGTGCAATTTACAGCTTCGAGAATATATTTCGAGGGTCTGTCTCGTAAGCTGACGTCACAATGGGAGATGGTTTGATGAAGTGGCTCATTGAATGCTGCGATTATACGGTCACAAGTGCATAGTGATGAAAGCAGGAATGATGTATGACCATGGATGGTTAAGAGAGCGCCATATAATGTGTCCGCTAGCGGTTATGGTAATAGAGTAGTTTAAAGATGTAAAACTATATATATTGTTGTGACGCGATGTTGGCCGTAATATCGAAGTTAACAACTAGATTGTACAGAAAGAAAGAAAACACAAAATGCTTCTCCAGTAATAGAAAAATATATATAAGACCAGTGGAAGTGATCTCTCTTGAACTTTCTCTCAAACTTCCCATTTTTAATTGCTACACGCCTTTTACCGTATATTTAACAATTTCCATTTTTTACTTGTCGATTTAAAGCAAAGATAATATATTTCGTTTTCATTTGTATTTCGTTTTCATTTTCATTTGTATATTTTTTATTATTTTACACATAAATATATTAGATTTTATACGACGTTTTGAACATTAACAATGCTCTACTTTACCACATGGATGGCACAGTATGGCCAAAAATGACCCTTGTGCCAAAAAACTCAAATCAATCAACTAACCAACTCATATAAAGAATATATCATCCTTCATCTCGCATAAAAAGTTCTATGTCTTGGCCAAGGCCATGAATACAGGAATGTTCAGATTTTCATTTTCATCGTATCAGTGTTTTGAGGTTCTTAGTATAAAGAAGAAAAGTGAACCTGTGTTTTGGACTCCTTTTTAATTTCTCATATACGCAATATAGAAAATTTCGAAAAACACCTGAATTCGAAATGTTCGTCTGTCTGTCTGTGACAAAGATAACTCAAGAAAGTTTTGAGCTAGATGAATGAAATTTGCTATACGACCTAAATACCAAATTTGCAGATGTCTGTCAAATTTTGAAAGAAATCCACTGAGAGATAGTTTATCTGACCAGCTGTTCGAATATAATTTAACACAATAGTTACAAAATGAAGAGAGCTAGATAGATAAAATTTGGTACATAGATTTACATCTACAGTGCCAAAAACAGCTATTAAATCTGACTGCCTGTGGGTCTATACTTTCAGAAACATGTAAAGGCGAATAATTAAAACACGCAATGGTTTAAATACATCAAATTTGGTTTGCTATTTTGTGACTACAAGTGCAATTTTGTACCAAATTTTGGTTTCAAATCGGTTAAAAAAATGTATTTAAAACAGAAATTCAAGTTTTGGATACTATTGATAGCACGCCAGGGATTAATCGCCAAAAAACTGCAAAAGATGACACTATAGATTTAATAAAAATGGTAATTCACGCCAAAATATCTGGGCCGCGGTGGTCTGGTGGTAAGGTCTCGGCTTCGGAAGCGGAGGGTTTCAAGTTCGAGACCCGATTCCACCGAAGAACCGTCGTGTAAGGGGGTCAGCTGCACGTTAAATCCGTCCTGACCAAACGTCCTCCCGCTGGTGTGGTGTGGTGTGGAGAGGAGGGTGCCAGCTCAGGTGTCGTCCTCGTCATCTGACCGCGGTTCAAAATTACGAGGTCAGTCTCAAAATAGCCCAAGTGTTGCTTCAAAAGGGACGTTAACATAACTAAAAGCCAAAATATCTGTTGTACGCCAGTGCCATGTGAGGCATTCTCTGGCTTGAAAAGTTTAGTAGCGAGTATGTCAGAAAGTTTTGGGAAGACCACTTCCGTTGGTTTGTCAACCGATTAAATCTAAAATTTGACATAGAATTATTACTTTAGTAGAAAATCTATTTATCACATTTCATTCATTTGTCATTGTGTTTCGGGGTTCTGGCATTTGCATGCATGTGGAAGCACAGATTGACAGACGGGTGAAAGTCACAATAATTGCAATGATGTTGGGAGATCTTAATAGATTCAGTTCTTGCTTTCTTAAAAGTAAAAAGAAAGTATTATGATCACCAAAAAAAAATTATAACTCGATAATATGACGAAACTCTGCATTTCTGTTGTTTGTTGTTTCTTATGGCACTTGCCATGGACAAGTCCGCTGTTACGAAGGCAGCGATTTTAGGCCGGTGGGGGAGCGTCTCTTGTTTTTTTAGTAGCGCCAACTTGGGTCAAGAATAGGACTTTGCTACTCACGCATCACTCATTCGCTTGCACAACCCCTTTTTACTGGAGGGCATATTCACACCTCACAGATAGAACATCCAAAGAACAACCATGCCCAAACCGGGACTCGAACCCAGGACGCCCAGATCACGGGGAAGACACACTACCCCTGTGCCAGGACGCCGATCCTCCGCATTTTTAAGTTGTATTGGCAATTGTATTTTATTGGTAATGCGTTTATATTCATGCGATTGTACAGATTGGTATGCAGGAAATGTGTTGACAAATTTGGTGCGATCTACGTTACGGTTCTCATAGTGGAAAAGCGGATGAGTAAATCATTGATTAAAACATTATTCTTATTAAGGATACAAGTTCATTTTTCTACCTCTAAAGCTGGGATATCAAAAGGCACATTTATTGATTTAGCCTAATTTTCCATGTCTCTGACTGGTATATGAGCCAGCATTTCATTGTAATTTTCAAGGATAATATAAGATTATTAAAAAAAGGCGGAGAATCAGAAAATAAAAATGTATTTGTTAGTCAGATAATTTATTAATTTAAGCTGTAACAAAAATTTTTCAAAATGGACACCTGCGACAGAGTTGCATTATTTTAACAATATTTCAACAGACACAGTCGAGTTTATCATTTGTGAATTTAAGACAGACTTTTTAAATTTAACGCCGAAGATCTACAGAGCTTATGCTGCCGAAACTAATTCGTCCTTTAGTTTAGACATAATGCCAGTCGAAGCTAACTGAATATACCGGTCATCATTCAGCATATTGTTGTTTAAAATAGAAACATTCAAAACTGTTTCTAAACCTGTCACATTATGTATTTATAGAAAATTCCAATAATGAGTGTCTTGCGTGAAGATTACTGTTTTTAGCTTTTCGAAAGTAATAATTTTGAAGATTAATTCTTTTATCTCTATTAAAGTAATACTCATCTGTATAAACTGTATTTTTCAGAAAAGAAGAATTTGATTTTAGACAGGGCTTTGTAAATTCTAGACGACAATAGTGCAGTTGCTCATGCAATTGTTGTCACAATCCATGGACTGTAAATATACTGTATACCTGTTGTATGGATGTCATTTGTAACTGTGAAATAATCTCGACATTGTCCGGATTAGAATGTTTAGTTCTGAACTGACTATTCGTACACTAGTATGATCGTAACTTGAAAAATAAACCACAATATCAATAACGCTTACCATTCCTCGTTCCTAACCAAGAAAATAAGAATCCTGCAGTTTGTATAGCTGAACCGTTAGAAACATATTTTAGAAAAATGTTGAGAATTCGGAAAAATACATTTTTTTTTCTATAATTAGATAATAATTACATGCAGCATAAATAAGCATATCGACTATTGAATATGTTATTCTTTTAGAAAGCACCCAGTGAGAGAAAACAACTTTATTTTCTTGCTCGGTAATACAGTACTTCTCTGAGATTTTTAAAAATTTTCGAAGTTTGTTCTGTATGAAGACGGTTGCAAAACTGTTGAGCAATCAAAATGGACTACGTTAGACGCAATTTTCAAATTTCTTTGAAGTTACAATGATTGGATTATATATTTACTTGACAAATATTTAAATATGACAATTTGTCTACTTTGAATAAATTTGCAATTCTGAAATAAATGCTTTCATCTAAACCTGTGTTAGCTTCCTAAATTTAAAAATGAGCATATCTCTGCAAACATTGTAAATGGAAGCGTAATAATTTGTGTATTCATAGATGAAAGTAAGAAACAGTTTATTCTCATTGACACTTCCTCACTATAGGGGACAAATAAAAATTGTACAATTTTTTTTATTATCTCCCTCTACAGAAGTCAAAGAGTTTTCCTACAATTGCCTACCATATGTAATGAAATTTTGTAATTGGAAATATACGTCAAGGTACAATATATAGGGAAACGAAATATTACACCCTGCTCCTTTTTTTGGAACACCCTGTATAAAGAGAAAGTACTGAAACTTTAAAATATTAGGCCTTACATATTTTAATGAATCTTCACTTTTCAGACATCCCTAAGTCTAAGAAACACAATTTTGGTTTGTCTGTCGGAACACGATATCTCAGAAACTATTAAGCTAAATGAATGGAATTTCGTATTGTTACAAACCTGCAATTCGGCTTCCCAGCATAGTTTGTTCCATCATTGGAAAGAAAGTTTTACACACATCTGAATGGGACTAGCGCGTCGGAGGTCCCAGAGCTTGGCGACAAACTTGGCGAACATTTGGCGACTTGGTGACGAATTTGGCGACTTTGGCGCCAAAATAGATAATACCCGAAACTTCGAGAATTTTCCCTATCCGTCCAGTAGGAACCGAGATACGCCTCGAACGTTCCTGATTGGTTGAGAGGCTTCTAGCCCCGCCTCCTGAGACCTATAAAAGGGCCCACAGCTGCCAGAGCAAGCCAAGCCAGTAGTCAGAGTGGACGGAGTGGTCGAAGAAGAGTAAGCGGAATCGACGGGACGAAGCCAGTAGTCGAGACGACGGAGTAGTCCGAGTTCGAGAGCAGCGGAGTCGAGTCGACGAAGTCAGTAGTCAGAGTCGGAGAAGTAGAAGACGGAGGAGTCGGAAGCGACTGAGGCAAGCTAGTGCTGAACTGAGCTGTGCGCTACTGTCTGCAGTAGATTCTGGTTGTATGCTGCTGTGTGTGCTGTTGTATGCTACACGTCTCGGGTGAAGATAATCGTCTTCTGTGCTGTATATAGTTGTCGCTTTGTGCTGTCCTGTGTGTCTTCGTGTAAATAAACGTCGTTGTTTTTATTCTACTTCTGCCTGTTGATTGAGCGTTCTACACACCATATCACTTCCACTATCCAAACGAACCCCGGTAAAGAAAATTTCGTAACAGTATGTTATCATTACATAAAATTGGTAGATTTCTATCAAATTTCGGACGAAGTCCATTCACAGGAAGTTTATCTATCTGTCCGTGTGCAGGTGAATATGATGACTACAAAACAATGATGTATGAAAACTGCGAGTGAGAAAATTTTCTTTCTGTATGTACTTTGTTCATCTGCATATTTTCAGATACTGCCGCTTTTCGCATGCTTCGATCGGGTTTTATTCTTCAAAGTAGGGGAGAGAAGAAATATGATATAGAGGAGATGCATATTCAGAAACGAGCAGTATGTTATTGCTTTTGTAACTTTTTATAAATGCCTTCGTTTTAATAATCAAGTTAAATATCTACTTCTATCAGTATTAATCCATTAATAATCTAATAATAATGTGCCTTTGTGTGTGTTGACGCTCTATAAGCCAGACCATTTGTCCTATAGCTATCAAATTTCACACATATGTACCTCGGAAGGTGGAAATGTTTATCTCGGAAAGTATTTATTCTGGAATTTCAATTATAGTTTTAATTAATTAAAAATTAATTTGAATTTTCGCCTTTTTCCGCCATAACTTTCAAAAATATTATTGCACAAAAATAATTTTTTTTTTGAAATTGTCTTTTAAAGATACCAATATAATGGGCAAATTTTTTCCTAAATTTTGGTAATTTTCTAAAAATATTTTTTTTTCCTAATTTCTATTAATAGAATACATTTCTTTCATGAAATTCAAACAGTTTTCATTGTTTTATCCATTAATCGCCTAATTTTTTTTCCATTGCCGGAAGCTACAGTTTAAGGATTCTATTTAAATCTGTGTTGTTTACAAGACCAATAAAAAAAATAAAATTGCAATACCGGAAAATTTAGAAAAGAGATGAACCTCACATTTACGTCTTTAATAGCGCATTAATATTAAATGAATGGTCTCCATTGGAAATCTCCATATACACAATGTACAAAATATGTGAAAGACAATTAAAGATTCCGACTTTAAAGCTGATAATTTGAAGAAATCATTGACATGAAGTTATACACATGAGTGGCCAAATTATTATAGCCCCCTGACAGTTTTATGCAAAATGAGCTATTGCGTCACAGTGTTGCCACTAGAGGGCAAGATAGCTAAAAAAAGGGAATGCAAGGGAACCATCAATTACACTGTATTATGTGCATAAAACGTGATTTAACTGAGTCTGAACGCGGGATAATTGTCGGAACCAATATCAGCAAAATGGCTGCCCTTGTGAAGTGTTCGAGAGCCGCAGTTATTAATGTGTACAGAGAGTGGTCTACCAAGCAGGAAATCGGGTCTCAACGTCAGGCATTTTGTCGTCACTGGCTACTGAATGCTCGAGCTGAAAGGAGACTTGCCTGAATTGTCCACTCCAACAGAAGAACAACAGTGCGTCAAATAGCGGGGAATCTTAATGAAGGAGCAACTTCGAACGTCTCTCAACGAATCAAGCGGCGCACATTACACCGTATAGACTGTGGGAGTCGACGACCTGTTCGAAAGCCTCTCAGTAGCCTTGGACAAGAGCGGAGTCTCCAATTTGCAAATTCACATAAGGATTGGACAGTAGATGATTGGAAAAGGGTCATGTGGTCTGATGAATCGCGTTTTCAACTACACCATGCAGATGGCAAGGTTCGGATATGGCGAAAACAGCACGAAAGTATGGACCCCAACTGCACTGGACAAAGCTAGTGAAGGCAATATTATGGTTGGGGGGATGTTCTCTTGGCATTGCATGGGTCCTTTGATTACTTTGGAATACCGTCTGAATGCTCAAGGGTATTTAAGTGTGCTCGCAGATAAAGTACATCGGGTTATGTTAATGGTGCACCCTGCCGGGGATTGATACTTGCAGCAAGACAATACTCCTTGTCATACAGCTGGTTATCGTTGGATTGTTCGAAGAACGACTCTGACTTTACCTGCCTTAGTTGGCCCGCACAATCACCAGATTTCAATCCCATTGAAAATTTATGTTATGAGATCGAATGGGCATCAGACAGCTGGATCCAGTGCCGTCCAATCTGAAGGAACTGGAAAGTGCAGTTCATTGGGTATGGGGTCAAATTTCTCCTACCACCTACCAACATCTCAGAAGAATGCGAGCAATATCACGAGCTGAAGGTGGTCCAATGCTGTATTGAGTGATTGGTTATAATAATTTGGCCACTCAGTGTATATAAAGAGATTTAACTCAAGTTAAATATAACCAACATCCCCAGCGAATCAGTTGGTCGCTAAAGGAGATTAATTACTAATAAATATGAGTGTTTGTCTGTCTGTTTACTTTGGCATTGTATAGACCAGATCATTTGAACTACCAAACTTGTCACAAATATACTTTGAAGTGTAGATATATACCTCTCTTAATTAAAAATAAAGCGCCGCTTTTCTCGCGATAACTTCCGAAATTATTACAGCACCAAAATGATTTTTGCGTCATCTTAAAATTTAAAATACACTTTTTAATGATACTAATTTTTTGTCGTATAATTTTGAAGAAATATTTTAATCATATGTTGTTTAAACATACCAATAACTTATATATTATTGTTTAAATGAAGCTCATATCGTTTTCATTTTAGCTACTAATATTTCATCTTGGCCTTTTTCTCTATTGTTGAGAATCAAGATATAAAGATTCGGCTTAATTTTTCATGTTGAGTAAATTTCTGCATAAAATATAATAACCTTTTTGGAATCATGTTCACTTACAATTAAAATTTAGCTACAGAACTGCGCAATTAGTATAAGTCTTTAAAATGTTTACATTTTTAATTGCTCTTCTTTCTTGTGCTATAATTGGATTTATATAGATATAAACATAAAACCAGGGAAATACATAATGAGAAGAACGACGTAACACTTACTAAACGATGAGATATATGCCTATCAGAATTTGAAATTTAAAATTATTTTGTCGAAGAAGCTCGTAAGACTAAGTTGCACGAAATATTGAATTTCTTAATATTGAATCTTAATTATTGAATTTCAATTAAAATTCTTAATAAACCTAAATACAGATGATCAAACTTGTTGCCAAAGATAGATCTATATAAATATATAAGACAACTCTTCTACATTGTGATAAAATGATTATATGATTACATTATAATTATTTTACATAATTATATAAATGATTAAAAAGTAATAAAAAATAAATAAATAGTTTGCTTTTATTAATTTACTAAAACTTTAAAAAAAGAACTTGATGTCAAGATAAATATCGCCTGATTGATGAATTCAATTATAATGATTGCTTAAAATTTTATTTAGATATTCCTTAAAAATTAAATATATTAGCGATTAAAATTTCTATTTACTAAGAATACAACAGAATCTTACATATTTACTTCTGACTTCCGGTTTTTTTAACAGAAAGAAATTACTTTTTATTTCTTGGCACACTAATAAAAAGTCTCTTTTAAAAAAAGCTTTTTTATTTTTACATCAACGTGAATTATTATTAGATGGTATTTTATTTCTCACGTTTTTGAGGTATAGCGTGACTATAGTAACATAAAAACGATACTAACGATTAAGATTTACAAAAATCTTTTCAAAAGATTTTTTTTTAAACAAAATCGTTTGTCTCAGTCGTGTGGGCTTAGTACAGCTCTCATCAATACGATTCATCATTTTCATTTTATTCATAAACCATCGTTAAGTTTTAAATGGGGCCTCGTGGTTACTTCCATTACATTTATTCCTTCTTTTGCGTGTGTGCTTGCTTTGATAAATCCACTAAAGATAGATTTTGCGATTCAGTTACTGGTGCAGTAAATTTATGATCTTCAGAACAATGCCATAGCCCTCCGAAATAAAACCAGCAGAGCACATGTACAACAATACAAGAAAGAAGTTTCATGAATACAACCTTGCAATGCAAATCCAGTTTCTGTAAGTGTGCCTCGTCGTAAATGCCACTCAACAGAAATTACAAGCAAGCAATTAGGAATAATGGGCTACTCTTCGAAAGGTACGGGAGACTTATCTCTCAGTATCATGTGTGCGAATTTTGTAGCAGACGATAAATAAAATTGATTTCATTGCTGGGAAATAACGATAATTAAATGCTATTCATTTAGTTATATTAGAATAAAAGTTATTGAAGAAGGCAATTCTTACAAACGATTAAAATTATTCTTGATTCTATGCACCACAAACTCTTCCTCAACTTTAATTTTAGTTAGAAGCTTCCGGTTTTAACTTTTAACCCTAATTTATTTCATAATTTAATCCCACAATGTTTACATCAGTAGTATTTAAAGTTTGTCTATTTGTACACAGCTGATTCTGTCCAGGACTCGGAAATTATTTGTAAAAACCTTACAAAAGGATTGGAGTGTCATGTTAACTTGTAATAAATAGTATTTTTTATTTGCTATACAACTTAATCCCACAATTTTTAAATCAGCAATATTTAAATTTTCACATTCTGAACAGCTGATTCTGTCCAAGACTCAGAAATTATTTGCAAAACCTTACAAAAGGATTGGATAATCATGTTATTTGTAATATATAATATTTTTATTTGTTTTATAATTTATTTGTTTTTATTTGTTTACAGTATAATTTAATCCCCCAATTTTTAAATCAGCAGCATTGAAATTTTCACCAATTGTACAGCTATCCCGTCTAGGATACAGAAGTTATTTGCAAAATCTTACAAAAGAATTGAAATGTCATGTTATTTGTAATATATATGCTATTAACAATTGTTTACACCTGAAAGTTTGATAATGAAATACAATGAGGCCTAGCCATTTCGAATCTGAAAAATTGGATTCATCTGAAAATTCGGGCTAAAAACTATTTTTGAAAATCGGTAGAGCAAGATTAAACGATAGTTTTAAACTAAAAAGAGCAGTAATTTTTATTTTTTAATGTTTAAGAGTTTTAAAAACAAAATATGACCATTAAATAAACAATAAATAATAAGAAATAAAGTAATAAAAATTATAATTAAAATTTTGATAAATAATATAATTCTAATAGATAAATATTTTTAATCAACGAACAAAATTTTAACTTTGAATATATCCTTTATGCAATAAAAATTCAAAATGAACATATAGAAACTTAATTTGTTTAATTTTTTTCAGTGAAAGTAAAGAATTCCTTATCCCGAATACATAGAGCGCTTGAGAGAATTATGGGCTATAAAAATTAATTACCTATTATCATTGAGAACACAAATTACTTAAAAATATAATTCAAATAAACGATAAAAAAGTAAACAATTTTTTTTAAATATTTATATCAACTTCGAATGAATTAAAATGAACTCGAATTAGAGACGATATTTTGGCGTTATATTAATAGAAAAATTAATAATAAGACTTTTGATTCAGCTGACTTTCATTATACTTTTATGCTTAAGAAAACGTTTATTATGTTCCATTTTTTTTGTATTAAAACAGCTATTTAAATTATTTTTCAGAAGAAAATAATACGAAAATTCTCAATTTCAGCCAGCTGCTGTTAAAATATTATTACCAGTTGCGAACCTTTACACATATTAGATGAAATATCACATAAAATTGATAATATTTTACTTTATTAACAGAATTAAAAACATAAGTAAGAAAATAGACCCGAAAAACTAAAACTCCTGGAGGAAGTCTGAATTTTTGTTATAGCCTTGTCCAAACAATAATTAGCATTTTTTTTTCACATTTAATTTTTTTTGGGTTTAATTAGATTGAAAAAAGAAATATAAATAAACTATATACATCAAGTGATTCTTTTTTTCGTTTTTAAATCTCTTATGTATAAGATTGATAACAAAAAGAGCATATTTTATTCATGTCATGAAAATATAAAATTGTATTCTAGAAGAGAATTTATTTAAATATTTTTGCGAGGCAGAAGACATTATTTTGTATCAAATGCGGCATAGAAAATATTCTATTCGTAGTGAAAAGTTCCAAATATTCGAATTAAAAACAATGTAGCTCAACTGTAAAATATTATTGTCTATTGAACAAATATTTTCTGCATACAATTCCCAAATGGTAAAACAAAATGAGGGAAACAAGAGATTACAAGGATAACTGATTTTTTTAAACATGATTCATAGTCTTGTTATTTGCTGCATTTCAAGCATGAAGTTCTAATGCAGTTATTATTTTCTTTTACCAAATAAAGGAAAGTAGATAATGCTCTATGAAATAAAAGAGCCCAGTTATGTATATTCTTTTAAATCCATTTAATTTTTCATTTTCGTTAAAAAGTTTGCATAATTTATATAATAAAAACTATTTTTACATTCTGGTGTAAGAAGAGAAATAATTGTATTCAGCAAAAATTTTTTGAATAATTAAGTTTTTATTTAAGGAAGTATAAACCTCTCTTTCTTTTGTTTTCATGTGTTCCGTATTATTCACCAGAAAACATTGAAGTAATTTAGTGAAATAAAAAAATGAGGTTGCAAATCGTTAATATAAAAGTAATTCGGATAATGGTAATAAAAAAAAGAAAGAGATTTGAACATCTAGTTCAAAACACCATAGAATTACATTGCTTTAGATTTGATTAATGGAAAGAATGCCAACATAAAATCATTACCATGTTAAAAAGACATCCAATGCTTAAAAAAATCTTTTGACTACTTTTAATTAGTAGCATAATTGTTATTAAAATAACACATTAATTATTCATAATCTCGCTATTATGTTATGCACGCTTAGATTTTAAAAAAAAGACATTGATATCAAAATGCATTCAAGGATAATTTTTTTTAAAAAATTATAATTGAATTTTTAAATTTAAGAAAATTTTGCACACAAATAAAATTGATATAATTGAAGATTTAGTGTTCAAAATAAAAACAATGTAAAAATGGCTTTTGTGCGATTATGGCTTTTGTGCGAATTTGAAATTATATATTATTTTATTCTTTCTTTATTAAATAAAACTAAACAAAAATTCAAACTTAAAAGTAAGAATTAATCAAAATATCAGCATCCATATTAATAAAATATTTGTCTACATTTATAAAGGAAGTGTCTGAGCGTACATGGCTCGTTAAACTGAATCTAACTCACTTATCGCCATGAAATTTGGTATATAAATTTTATTGTAAATTTTTTCGTTTAATTTTTTGTGTTTTTTGCTTGTGTTTACCCGCAATATCATTTCTGTTGATAATAAAAAACCATGCAGAATTGGAGTAAAAAAAATAATTATCTTTTTCAATAAATTTATTTTAAATGTTATAAATAATTTACAACATTTTGAAATTTAAAAAAAATTCAAATTGCTATTCCCCAAAACTTTTAAAAATTTACATTAAAGTTTCTGAATCTGACATTATAGTTATATTATATATATATATATATTTAAAGGTTGAAATATTAACTATATTTCTGCCTGATTTAAAACAAGAAAGGTTTGAAGAAATTTCTTCACCGATTTTCGACCACTAGAACAACCACGGCCATCATTCTGGCGGTTTTTAAATTTCATGCTTAAAAACTTTGATATAATTTATGTATTGTTCTAGAACTTTATAACGACTTTTAAGAAATATAGGAACAATTACATGTTCCGATTCAATTTCCACTCTGCCATTATAACTTCCCTAATCAGTATGACTTATACCTATTTGTACTAATACCCGTCAAAATAACGGCTTTAGCAATTTGAAAGTCCATACTACTTTTTGGATCATCTATGCATTGATGGGCATTAGTACGTATTTATTCATTTAAACATCGTTTTCAGACATTTCTTGCAAGCATTTGAGTTACATTTTTCATATGAAATTACATTGATTGGTCTAAAGTGTTTGGCAGCCTTTATAATGGGATCTATTTTATTCCGATTGCGATTCAATTTAGAACTAAAAGCTCTAACTGTATATCCTATAAATTCAAATACAAACACTTTTCTTGGGTTTTTTTGTATTAATAATTAATGAATTATTATATTAAATTTTGTTTTTGCTAAATTATATATTTTTATTTTCATAAACTAAAAGTTACAATGAAAGCCATGATGTACAAAATCCCGTCAATTTAACGGGTGTGGTAAAGCTAAGTACATATTTAATATCTTAGCTCTAGTGCTAATTACCTGCTTTCCTTTTATTTTCATTCCTTTCTGTAATATTCTTTCCCTGGAATATTATGAAAATGAATTGACTCATTCATTTTTAGGGGAAAAAAATGCCAGAACAATTTATTTATGAAATTCATAAAAACTTAAAAAATATCATTTTAAAAATTCTTTAATATTAATGCAATAAATTAAGAATTCTTTAATACTAGTAAAATTTTGAATCCCTTCCCAAAATGTTTCTTATAATCTGATTCGAACCGGAAGATGTACTGATTAAAAAAATTATCTTAAACTATTATAATTTTAATTTGAGACTAACTGGAGATAAGATAGTGTCTTTAAGCAGGCTGTAACTGGTCCATTACCGGCTTTACATGTCAAGTTTCTTCCCTTCCAAATTTGGATTTAGCAAGGTGCAAAAGAGATATCATCGGCAGTTATTGCTGGTAAATAATATTTAAAAATTACATGAAAACCATGACATTGAAAATAATAATTTTTTTAGAAAAAAAGTTAATAAATTGTTTTTATTACAGTGAAATTCCATCATGAAATATTTTTTTTTCAACAGAAAGTTCTGTCAGAAATTGTTTATTCATACCATTTAATATGTTAAAATATTTCCAACTTGATTCATTTTATTAAATATCTAAAAAGAGATACAGGACAGAAACAAAATATTTCAATTTACATGATTTCGCACTGAAATGGTAAATGTTGTTGTCCAGTGCTTGTGGTATGATGTCACATTTCTTTCCCTCTGTTTACCTTCACTTGATGCATATCATACTGTTTCGAATTTTTACCGGAGTTCGTTTGGATAGTGGAAGTTATAGGGTGTGGAGAACGCTCAATCAGCAGGCGGCAGTAGAAAAAGAAACGACGACGTTTATTTGCACGAAGACGCACAGGACAGCACAAAAACGACAACTATATACAGCATAGAGACGACTATCTTCAGCCGAGACGTGTAGCATACAACCAGAATCTACTGCAGACAGTAGCGAACAGCTCTGTTCAGCACGAGCTTGACTCCATCGCTGCTCACCGTCGTTTCCGCCTACTCCGCTCTGTCGCTTACGACTCCTCCGCTCCGTCTTCGGACTTGACTTCTCTGGCAGCTGTGGACCCTTTTTAGGTCTCAGGAGGCGGGGCTAGAAGCCTCTCAACCAATCAGGAACGTTCGAGGTGTATCTCGGGTCCTACTGGACAAATCGGGAAAATTCTGGAAGTTTCGGGTATAATCTATTTTGGCGCCAAAGTCGCTAAATTTGTCGCCAAGTCGCCAAATGGTCGCCAAGTTTATCTCTAAGCTCTGATACTCCCGACGCGCCACCTGGACTCCGTCCCATTCACATGACTGTAAAACTTTCTTTCTGTTGATGGAACAAACTATGCTGGGAAGCCGAATTGCAGGTTTGTAACAATACGATAGTTACTGACAGCATCTGATTTTTTAATTAATTGTGTTTAATGGGTTATATAAGTTTAAAGCAAAATCTTTCATGTCATGATTTTAAATATTGATTCCATACACCACAAGGTCCGATTAAATAATAGTAAAAAAATTCCGCGAACTTTAAGTTAAATTCAATTTTATACGATACTGATCTTAGAAAAAAAGTTTTTTTCTTCCAAAACTGCTAAAAAATAGCAGTAATCTTGAAGGGTCCATTTCCAACCTTACGAGGTAGTTTTTTGAAACTAAAATAAAATAATATGTATTGTGGTGCTCTAATGTAATTTTAAAACATAAATATTAAAAAATATTTCTTCCAGAAAGGAAAAATCAGGCGTAAATCTCTTTAAAAAAAACTTTTTTTTTTATGATGAAGATGGAAAAAGTTTAATTTTGAGTTATTATCAAGCATTTTTATTCGCACCATGATCAGGAAATGTTGCGAACCGAATAGGAAGGTAAAAAGTAGGGGAGGGGGGAACATAACATCGGAAAGCCTTCTAAATTTACATAATTTTACATGGGAACGGAGCCTAACAGCATTTGGGTTTCTACGTGTGTTAGAATCAGCATGAGAGCCCGATCAATTTGAAATTTAAAATGAAATCTGGGTTCGAGTGATTAGAAAATAATTTATTTTTCGAACGCGAATAAATTGAAAGTATTTTACAAATAGCTTTGATGGATGCTGAACGGATGCAAATAAAACGGATAAAAATGAACGATGCAACGATTTTGGCAATGAATAATGCAACAATGCCAACAATTTTGGTAATAGAAATGAAAGTTACAGAAATTGCTGGAATTCGGGCGATGTACCGATTAGGAATGAAGATACGGCATTTTTCTAGAACATTCGGGATTCTGCTTCCTCTGAGACAGAGCTGTAGTAAGTCGGAATTGACTCGGGAGTGAATCAACAGTTGAGAATTGATTCTCTCCCCCTTTTGATCCATCTTCAATGTATGAATGGAAGATTAATCCGATTGTTCGCTGGATCTTTAAGTTTATAAGGTAAGTTGAAAGGTGAAGGAAATATCAGTATATAAAATCTTCTAACACCATTTGGGCGGAGTATTCTGAGACTTTTTATCTACGTCATTATAGGATGTGAAATCCCAACTTTCATCTTGGTGCTTAGCAACAAGGCCGTTTTTTTTTCCAAATATTTTAAAATTATTTGATTTTTTGACATGCGAATAAACTTGGCTATGAATAAATGGCCCAGGGCAACAAGCCTAGGTTTGGAATTTTTATTATTTTATATTTCTGGTGATTCATCAAAAGTTAATTTTTTCTTTCAACATTTTTAAAATTTTGTACTGGACATTGCTTTATTTTCTGTCAGTGGATCGGCTATTTATTTCAAACGTATTTTAGTAAATAGTTTTTGATTTGAATATAACAACAGGGAAGCAATTCTTAATATTACTATATATTTATATCTAAAGTTGCTGAAAATAATATTTTCTAATTTTTATTCTTTAAGCACTCAGCCAATGTGCAGACGATTTTCTGCTACATATTTCCTTGCTCCATCTGTGTCAATCAAATCTGAGTTATTATTGACAGGATAATAGCTCATCTAGAAGGGTACACCTTCTAGCGAGGAGAAACGTTTCATCTTCTCCGCCATTTCCTCCTTTAATTGAAATTTTGAGGAGGAATGAAATTGGATTTGAAATATGAGATTTTTACAACAAAGTGTCGCAAGCTTAGAATAAAATACAATCGAGCTCTTAAAAAAAACATTTTTTACATGTCTTAATTTCCAAGCAAATGTAGCTGTTGAAAAACTTTTAATACAAAAGTTTTTAGTTATGACGAGGTGATAATTTTGCCTAATTGGACTCTTTGCCCGACCTTCAATCATAAGAGAGTTGTAGAGATATTTGATCAATTTACATACTCGATCGAAACTTTCACACCTCTACAACATATCACACCACACTTCAAAATCCGAAAGAAATTACTCTTACTGTCAACGTATGTGTGGAACACTTAATTACTTTTTAATGTGGGTTAAATTTAATGTAGTTATATTAATGTCCTTTTTTTTAAAGCAATACTAAGGCTATTTTGGTATAGACCTCGTAATTTTGAATCGTGGTCAGATGACGAGGATGACATCCGAGTTGGCATCCCCCTCTTCAAACTTCCACACCACACCAGCGGGAGGACATTTGGTCCGACGAAATTAATGTGCACCAGACATGATGGTTCTTCAATGGAATCGGGTCTCAAATCTGAAACTCTCCGATCCAAAGCTGAGACCTTATCACCAGGACGCCGCAGCCTCTTTAATAAGAAATAATTTTTCCTTGTCACTTTGATCAGTGAAGATCTTCAGAACTTGTCACTGAAATCGTGACATTAAAACGATAGCAATATTCCTATAAGGAACACCCATAACATAAAACTGTAATATTTACTGCGTATGTGCTTTTGATTACTCCACAAAATCACAACTAAATTAAATTTAATATCGTTTCAAAATTGCATTCGTATGTAATGAAGTATATATTTATCTAGTTATAGAATTTTTGATACTGAAAACTGTAATCAAGTCAAAGTATCAGTAAGATTAAGAGAAGAGAACAAATAGTACATATTTAAATAATTTTTGGGTGTCATTTAAGGTATTATATGTATTAAAATAAAAATTTATATCCTAAAATAGAGTGCATCATCTAATTATAAATCAAATAATTCATCAAATCGAATGAAAAACTCGTAATTTGTGCTACTTAATATCCAAATAGATTAAATATTCATAAATTAAGCTTTTTCATTTACTTAATCGTTTTATTGTCTCGCTTTTTAGAACTTGAAACGAATTGCAAGCTAACACACTTATCGCAAAACGATTTCCTGAACAACAACAAAAACTTCAATGGAAAGTGTTTCATTTTTTCACAATTTTATTTAGCCTGAAAAATTATATTCATTTCAAAAGGGAAATCGGATTTAATGCACAGAGAAAATTATATATTTTAGTCATTATAATTCTAACGAGTATCATTTTCGAACGCTTATTGTTGATAATCCATCACAACGCGGGTATTTGAAATTTTATCGTTTTCTGTAATTTTATTCTATTGAAAGTATCTTCAAATGACTTGAGCTGAAATATACTTTCCACAATAAAATTGCGAATGAAAGGAAATGCATTATTTATGAATTCTTTTCTTTTTTTCTTTTTTACAATTTCCATTATGTGAAAACTTTAAAAAATATACAGGCTTCTGGAAGTAAAATAGTCTGATCTCTTACAAGAAGATACATATAGAATAAATAAAAATTTACAATGAATACGCTACGAACAATACTATGGTAAATTTTCGTTCCAAACAATGTATGATTCTTTCGGTAGAAGGTTCCTTTTTTAATATTGTTGATAACAAATGTCATGTTGCAACAAACCCTATACCGATTACACGAAAGATAAACAGGATTCAAAAATATCAAAACAGGTATTTTGAAATATATATTAAATTTGAAATCATATAACCTCGGATTGGAATAACTATTAAAATGAAAAATCTTGCAATGAAAAGTTAAAAATTAATATATCTGTTAATATCTTATCATTATCTTCATCTGAAAAAAAATATGAAATTTGAATTTTTTTTTTCTTTCTCGTGTATGAAATATACAAACAGAAACTAAATAATTATCAAAATTTGAATAGAAATCTTTAAATCTGGAATACAGTCCATTTACCGAATTTCATCCGTCTGAATGAAGATATTCTTGTGGTATCGCATTCACACGTAGGCAGATGTAATTCCAAATTTTATCGATGTCAGATGTAATTCCAAATGTCGTTTATAATATTTTTTGGACTCGGAGAGGTCTGAAGTGTGAATATTTGTCAAAATCTAGAGTTCGAATGTTTTGACGATTTCAATACATCTCCTTGTACACGAGATATGTATGTATATCTCCTTGTATATGAGAATGTAAACAATTCTTTTCAAAAATATATTTTAGATGCAATGTCGTTTAAAAAATTCTCACCACAGTACTTGCCTGATAATCTAAGGTCTCTCACACTTTTTTTTGCTCATATATCTTTTGGGGGTCCTAACTGATGAGATTATATTTTCGTTGTCAGATTACAAAAATCTTCTGCGAAAAGGTGCGCCATGTATGCTGTTCCTTTATTCGAATTATTCGTTAACTTATCTCCCACTGTTGTTGTTATTAATGAAAGAGTTTATGAAAAGATTAAAAGGATTGAAGAAATTATCAAAGAAAAAAATCCTATATCAGGAATTTAAATGAAGAATCATTTATGTTTTATATAGTATACGAAATATAAAAAAGTATACAAAGAGAAAGCATTGTAATCGTCAAAAAAAAAATAATCTAATTCGAGATGCTGACGAATTTCCACATTTCAGACCTTCATAAGTTAAAATTCTTAAACAAATCCGACAAGAGTTGTTCGACTGTCGGTCTGTATTTCTGTATTCATGTAAGCATGATAACATGATTTCCATATGTAAGCACGATGACTCAAACAGATAAAGGAAATTTACTATGCGATAAGGTGACTGCAGTTCTAGTTCAGTATCCATTTTTGATTTCTTCCGAACATAAAAAAAAGTATCAAAAATGAATTCTTGATTTTCTTCAAACACAATACGAGGTACAAAGCGCTTATATACGGTACTCTGAAAATAAAAATTTGAGCACTCAATAGGGTTCACGTATTTACTGAATATTCCACATTATATAGTAGAGGAAGGGGGAGATAACACTTTTTTTGGAGAGTATGTAAGGAAATTTCGAGAATACCACCCCCCTTAATTCTAGAATTTTTGTTATTACAAGAAGTAGCAGTAAATGATGCTTTTTTATTTCCTCCATTAACGCGGCGGATTGCTTAATCAGTATCTCTCAATCAAAGAAAATCTCTTGGCTAGTTTATCCGTCACATAGTGTGATTTAAAAGGGCAGGGCAAGCTATTCTAATGATATGCTTGCGAGTCAGAAATTCTTCAGATTAGTCGCCAAAGACATAACATAAAGCCAATCCTGCGCCCCAGGTGCCTATAACACTGAGTTATCTAGCCAGTTGGATGAACTCAAGATGGAAAGAAAAGAAGAGGAAAAGAAGGAAAGAAAGGACAAACTATCCAGGGATCTCCAGAGAAAATCCCATCGCTGTCAAATTTTACAAGGCTATTTTCAATGTTTTGGCGAAGTTATAACTAAATAAAGGAAGCAAAAATACCTAAAAACAAATGGTGACAATGGATTGAACTTACAGAGAATTGAGATTACTAATTGAAAAGGAAAAAAAGGGGGAAAATGATAAATAACATTGTAAACATCTATTTGACATGTATAAATATGTAATCAAACATTGTAGAATCAGGAATCTGCAACGTTCGTCTGTGTCCTGTGGTTTTGATTTCCATTGTGAGAACGTGGTTCGTTGATTCTGTAGGGTATTACAGCTACGAGGGAATGATTTCAGCTGATTTTGACGAGTGACATTTTGGTTTTAGCTATTGTGTGGTTTTGAACCGGTCTTTGTATTTATGATTATTATTTACCATAGAGTGAATCTTGCAGTTTGAAAGGGTACTCGATTCAACTCTCTTGTACCATTCTTCCTCGAGACTTGTTACTGGCTTTTTCATGTACCCTGGAAGAGTCAGCAAGCACTCGGTGACATAGTGAATTGGGGATATTATCTCCCCACACCTACAACAAGGAGAGAAGGCCTGTTGGAATCTGTGTAGGTATGTCGGGAATGGGCCGTGTGCAGTGAAGAACAAGACATCCGCTCTGTTCCAATTGGCCGAGTGGGGAGAAATTTTTGGTATTATGTTGAATGTGGACCGACCTGTTTCGCTTTCTACCTATGGTGAAGCTTTATAAGCCTGGTAAGAGCTACAAGACATGAGTAATTACTTTTGTCTTGTGGTCATGTTACTCGGCTATGAACTCAAACATTGCGAGTTCGGTCCTCGCTATCGCCAATCGCTACATTCCCATTCCTTTTGCCATTTTGTCGGGAAATTTTAATGATTTAATGATACAATAGTTACATTAATTCTTTTGAAAAGGAAAGAAATTAGTTGACTCAACTTCGAAATAGGTGTGAGGAAAAAAAATTAAAATTTTTTGAAATGGAATAATTTTTTTTTCTGTACAAACATATCCAAGATTCAAAAATAATAATAAAAAAACCCACTTTGCGTGATGTAGTATATATTTAGATAATATCTACAAAAATAAACGGGTGCGAGTGTTTCTTTGCTCTCAACAGGCTAGAATATTTGACTTAGAAAATTTCCAAATTTGTCCCAGATATGGTTTGGAGGATTGAAATGCTCACTTCCAAGCTATTTGCTTTGATTAAATATTAAGCGAGATTTCGCTATTTATACTGCCATAATTTCTGAAAATTCCTTGCACAAAAAAATCATGTCATTTTAAATTACAAATATTGTATTTTTTTAATCATATAATTTTAAATGTTGCACAATTTTTTTCTGAACTTCGACAACTTTGTAGAAATATTTACGTTTGAATAATTTTCACCTATACTTTTCATAGTTGCACTGATATTCAAATTGTTTTAATTTTTTATTAAATATTTAGTTGCTACATTTTTTTTTCTCATATGAAAACTGAGAAAAAAGATTATTTTATTATTAATTATTTAAAAAATTATTAAAAAAATATGAAAATATTATTTCCACAAATAATAGCACCGAATGTGTGTTTTAAACAATATTTGTCAGGGTTGCACGTCCTTCTACTCTATTGTTAAAAGTTAAAATTGAATTTATTTATTATCCAGGCAATATATATGAGTAATAACTAGTGAGAATGGTTCTCTCAAAAATTTCTGGCATGCTTTCTAATAAAGATGTTAATTTCCTTCCCTCTCATAAAATTATGGAACATTGGTAAAGCCGCCAATGTCTTGCACAGTATTGGTGAACGTGAAATAAGAAATATTTATGTTTTGCATTAAAATTTAGCATTTTTATTGAATCTATCGTGTCAACTTTGGAGATTAATTCCATGCATTTAGCAATAGGTCACTGAAAATCAAATAAAACTGAAAATAAAAATGTGAAATTATACAGTACCATGAAAAATAGGATTCAATAAAGAATAAATTACCGAGATAGTTACGGGGGCCGCGGTGGCCTGGTGGTAAGGTCTCGACTTCGGAACCGGAGGGTTTCAGGTTCGAGACCCGATTCCACCGAAGAATCGTCGTGTAAGGGGGTCTGTTGCACGTTAAATCCGTCATGACCAAACGTCCTCCTGCTGGTGTGGAGTGGTGTGGAGAGGGGGGTGCCAGCTCAGGTGTCGTCCTCGTCATCTGACCGCGGTTCAAAATTACGAGGTCCGTCCCAAAATAGCCCTAGTGATGCTTTAAAACGGGACGTTAATAAAACTAATACTAAAAAAACTAAACCGAGATAGTTACATTTTTAGGAAATAACAGGATAGTAACGTAACTTCATTAAGAAACTTAATTCATACTATAAATAGAGCATGTGTCACTTAATTTTTATCAGACAGTTATCAGTAACGACTTTAATGTTTATCACAGTATAATGCTGAAATTATTTTGCTGGAGAAATTACGAACATCTGGTTATTCAAAAGAGATTTAATTGAGATTGCATGAGATTCATGGTGAGTCAACCAAAGACGATTAGTGCAGAATAACCTTGCTTCCATGTGGAAAAATAAAACGCCCTTGCTGAGTCAGATTAAAAATTTCCTTAATTTTTAAATATTTTTTTAAAAAGTTGTAAAGTTGCAGAATTTTTTTTTATTTGGAAATCATAGAATGCTTTCTTCTTCTTCTAGTTCATTATTATTATTATTTCAGGCTAAAACCAAACTATAATTTCTGAAATATTAATTTAGGTATTTAATAAAATAAATAAAAGCATTTATTAAATATTTGCTACGATTACGCAGAAACTGAGATGAAAAAGTGACTTGAAAGGATATTGTATATCCTAACATATGCTTCACGCTATAAAATTAATAATATAGCATCCTTGAAAAAAAAAACTTACTTGCTGTCAGAAGTTACAGTTGATTCATTGAATCAGTTATAATTCAGAGATTGCATCGTACTTTGCCACACTTTTATGGCTAGAGAAGGTTGCATTTTTTTTATGCCAATGCATACGATAACTTCATCTAAAAATGCAGGAGGATGACAAAAGAAGTATATGATTTCTAGTTGCTATAAAAGAAAAATAGTTGAATATAAACAGCTATATTTAAAGTTATGAGTCGAGAACTTGTGATTTCTTTCTACGAAAATACGCAAAAAACAAGAACTAGGTTCTCTTCCTTTTGATTTGATTTGTTAAGGATTTAAAAAAAAATACGAAGCAGCTATATCAATGTTTTAACGTTTATAGTAATTTTGAACAGTATAATTACAGTGAGATTAAACTCTTTTCTAAATTTAATGGTTTATTGTTATTACCATCCTACAATTTAACACATTTAATTGAAGAGAAAAGGGGTTTTTTTGCACATTTACATTAGAAATGCGTAGTGTGTCTATTTTTAAGGAGCATCCTTATCTTTTGTTAGATGCTCTGAAGAGAAAAAATTATAAAAGTATATGCCTGATAATGTAAATTATAATAAAAATAAATTAATACAGATTTTTTAAAATATTAATTATCGGGTGGATTTACGATTAGGGAAACTAGGGCAGCAATCTAAAGCCGCTTTGCTGAAGAGGTTCGAAGGCAGATTTTATGAAACAAAAATAATTTCCTATTTGCGAAATAAAGTAGCAATTGTGAATTATAAAATGTTATATATTTTGAATTATATTAACGCTATTGTATATAATTGATTCGTTTTTTATCTGTTTCCCGATATTCATTTAGCTATTACAATATTTATAACCCCCAAATATCTTTTTGAATATAACTGCGTGCGAGCGTAACATGACACGTGTCGTAAATTAATACATATATAAAAATATTACATTTTCATTAAATTACTGAAATAAAAAAAGCAGGGTGTAATAAATTCTTAATGTGATAATTAAATTAAAAATAAGTTGAAATCAGTAACTAAATTAATCAGTTTATTTTAAAAAAATGGGCCCATAATGTACATTGCCTACAACCGTAAATGCATAAATCCATCATTGGCTGGTTAAGATCGTAGTATCCATTTTATTTCGTTATGTTTTGATGTTATATTTACCATAAAGCATACATGTTGGATCTATTCCAGTTGCGTTTGGAGTGATTGAATTCAAAGAATCTATTAAGAACCACTGTTTTGATGTCGCGATTACCTGTTAATTTTCTTGCGTTTTCCAGTTCATATGCGCATGAACATACGAACAATTTATCCTTTGACAGATTTAACTAAATATGAAAATTTTATTCATAGTTTCAAGCTTACATCGATCAAATTAGCTGCGTTTTCGAGTTATTGCGTTCATACTCTTACGGGAAATTCAAAAACGGTCCGGCGTCTGGCGAGTAAAAGGATTTAACATGTTTAATAACAGATAAAGGCACTTTATTTTACATAACATGAACTCACAGCAGCAAAACATAGTCGATGTGTATAAAAGGTCAACATACAAACAGTACAACAGTAATAAACAACCATAACAGCAGAAAGTGTTCTGACAGAAAGCAACAGAGAGACTTCATTCAACTAGTCATGGCCCTCGAAACGTCTGCTTTTCTCAAATTACTTAATACTAAATGATTCTACGCTTTGTATATCTGTTTTATAATTTCCTTGATAGAGAAAGCGAACGTCTAAAAATATATTGTAACCTCGCACCTAATCGATATATCGCCAAAATTCCAGCAGTTTCAGGAACATTCGCGTTTGGCAGAAAAGTTGTTGAATTCGTAGATAAATCGCTAAGTTTGTCGCCAAGGCCTGGGTCATTGACCAGGCATCCATTCAGCATCTATTAGAGTTATTTGTAAAAATATCTTCTTTTCCCAGGAATTTTACTGCACTGGGACGCAACATTACAAATTCGTGACAATATATGTAAGACGGAGACTATTGTTAGATTCGAATTTTAATTAACTACTATTTGAAATTCACTTTTCCCTCGTTAGACGATAACCTTCATTGATGAGGATTCCACAATGATTTTTGAACTGCCTGCAATCAGTAGCCAAATAAAATTGCAAATAAAACATAAATTATGCAATTATTTAAATTTTTTAAATTTAAATGCAACCTTTTTATTTGTATAGAAACCTTTGGAATTAAGAATACAAAATAAATATTCCGAGATAAAAGTCCAATATGGCAATAAAATAGCATTGAAATAAAATGAAGTTGCGGAAATTTTAAAATTTTATTTGCACTGATTTAGAAAACAAGTGATGACATTATAATGACAAGAAGAATTAAATGGCGCAATAGTAGCTTCTCTTTTAGAACAGGTGCTGCAAATCTATACGAAATCAAAGCAATGCAATATAACAACAATATAAAAATGGATTATTCCAAATTTTACCGCTATAAAAGAACTGTTGAAGCAATGAAATGAAGGATTCAATACGTACAAAGAGAGAATGAGTTGCATAAGAGCTATTAAAACATCCATATTTAATACACAAATTCTTATTATTTTCATTTGCAAGAAAATTTTATTTCCTTGAATGCAAGAGTAAGAGGTAGAATGCAAGAAGAAGAGCTAAATATGCAGAATCAGTTTCAGTGTTTCCTTTTCTCATAGAATATTCCTGTTATTCATATATAATAAACTATTGTGTCAAAATAGTATTCCTTTCACAAAGAAAGAGGGTTATTATTGGATAAAACTCTGCAGGTAGGAATAAATTATCAATTTGTGCAATTCGAATTAATTTTGTTGAAGACAGCATCACGTCACATCAAAAATGAAATAATTCCATTCAATTGCACAACATTCTGTTTATAATGACATAATTAATTTCAGATAATGTTGCATGGAATTATTTAGTGGGAGAAATTTTTACTCTAAATGCTTTAATGGGGGGAGGGGTGATATTACATAATTATATAGAATTATAGCCTTATTAAACATGCAACGATTAATAGAAATAATGATATAAAATTATTAAAATATATATTCAAACACTTATTTTTTTTATAAATATAACTCATTCAAACTTTTATTTTTTTCGTAAATATATGATATATTTCGTTAAAATGGTTTCTGAATCTCTGCAAAATCATTATTTTTCGATCAATTTTTTTTTTTGCTTTTTTTATTGCTTCAGTTAACAACGACAAAAAAAAAGCCCACTTTATGCAAGTTTACGTAAAATATGCATATGCAAATTTACATGCAACTCTGGAAGCGTTTTTATAAGTGAAACTGAAATTTAGATTTAAGGATAGATCTGCAGGTGTGTGAAGGTCAATCCAATCTGTAATTAAATACATTATCGCAATAACATTTCATTAGATGTACAACAAAACAATAAAGCATTTATAAGTATTATAACTAACAGCTATATTTATGAATTGAAAGCAGAGACATATCATCATTATTGCTTTAAGAACATTTCTTATTATTAGAGACCGCCCTCCCTCGTTTCGTGGACGAGGTTAACAACTTCAGAAACCCGTAATGCTGCAAGACAACCATACTTCACCAGGCATGACATCCGACAGCTTTTCAAATGTACATCCTTTCTCTCTTATTTTATCGATTATTTATGGACCTTTCAAATTTCTAATGTTTTTGGATGACAACGAACATAGTTGTCAAAATGTCTTACAAAAAATTTCGCACGCATTTTTCTGGGTTTCGAACTGGAATATTTTTTTTCCCACTCAATGTACAAAGCACTATAATAATAAGAAAAATAATCTCGGAAAAAAAGAATGATTCTTTTCACATCCCGTCCCATCCTGCCATGAGATCCGAGTTTGTTTGTTGCTTATTCGTATTTTTTTTTTTTTTTACAGACGATTTTGTGAGTGCTTTCGACGTTGCCATCATAATATTCGGAATATTCGAACGTCAAAAGTCCGGGTAATTAATGTCACCCTTATACCCGTTTTTCATCGCACGTTGCATTGTATGAAAAAGCATAAAATTTACTTTTCGAATATTTCTCCACAATTTTCTTTTTTCTTCTTTCTTCTTCTTTTTTATATTTTGCTGTTGTTGTTCGTTCTTTTCTTTTGTCACACTTTCGCGCCTGTGACGCGTCAAAAGGGCAGACGATTCCGGACATCCAATCAACGACATCGACGCGCGCAGTTTTATTCAAAAAAATTCCAACCCGCAAGCACTTCAGGTATTCGACGTTAGTTTTCAGTCTGGTTCTTTCGAGCGTTGAGTTAAGAGAGAGTGGTCGGCCGTGTTTCATCAGCCAGTATTAGTCGTTTGGGCGAAAAGAAATTTAATTTCACCATGCATTCTTCAACTCTTATATTCTTGCTTACTGTATTTTTAGTAGCCTTATCATTTTCGGTTAACGTAGCCAACGCTGGAGAAGAGGTAAAATACTTTTTTAAATTTATCTTATGTATAGATTAAATATATATAAAATAATGCTAAATTTAAAACAAAAACCTTAATTTTACATGTATATAGCTATTTGTAAGCTATACAAATGCACAGTTATATATGGCATTGAAACTAAATGAGTTCGATATCTGTGTCTTAAAAATAGGGCTGAAAATAGAAAATTCTACCAAATTCAGATAAAGCCAGCAAAAAAAGTATCTATGTTTAGTTTAATAATATATTTATTCATTTAATATAACCTACATATTTATGATTTGATTTCTTATTTTGCAACTTTGAAAATAGACTCCTTTGCATACAGACTTTATTTTATATTATTAAATATAAAAACAAAATAATTTCATTTCGTCTAAAAAAATTAACGATCTAAATTGAAGCTGAAAAAATATACAAAAGATTATTTTAAATATAAATATAATAAATATGATAAACTAATGTTGAATATGATAAATTAATATATTAAAACATTTGTTCCAACCTAAAAATGAGAATTAAAGAGTAATTAGATAAAGCATTTTTGTTATATTTTAGCTGAATTATTTTACAACATATTTGATTGGGATGACATTCTATTCATTTAAAATTAAATTAAAATCCTATTATATGGCTTTTAAAAATGTAAAAATTATGAAAGATATTCAAAAAACGCCAAACTATGAAAACTGTCAATTAATTTACTTTTAACTTACAAAATAAATTTTTCCCTCTGAACTAAAACAATTGTTAATGGGTAGATAGCTCCCATGAAATATAATTTTTTTAGATAATCTAATGCAAAAAATATAAACAAGTAATTGAACTTATGTATTTTTATTTTATGCATTTTTAAATAAATTTTGTACACATTGTCGTTATATATATATATATATTACTAAAATTTTATTTTTATTTACTGAAAAGTCTCAAGTAATATCTTTGGTTTGAAGCAAAAGCATATCTAATTGGAATAAATTTATGTTTTCATATTGCAAAAGGTATTTTCAAATATTTAAAGATATCTTTTTTGCGATACTAATTTTTGAAGTAATTTTTATAAAGCACAAAAAGTCTTATTTTCTTAGCAATTAAAAGAATAACTAATCTTTAACTACTTAGCAATAGTGAAATTCTTTTTTTTACTTAAATAAATTAATTTTACTTAATTAAATGTCACTATCTTTTTGGAAAATTTGTTGTTTTAATATTAAGTGCCTGGGAAATTCCTGAGATATTACGAATTCTACGAAAGCTTTAATGGAATTATAGAATAATTTGTTTGAAAACACGTTACTTTGATATGTGAACAGTACAGAAAAAAATTTGATACGTGATTCCACCACTTTGTTTTATGCTTCGTTTTTTTTTATCGGTCAATGATTTTATTTCGATAACGATCTGAATTTCAAAGTTAAAATTATATCTGTACTTTACACACACTGTATCGAAATAAGGACAAAAGCATGTTAATTAAGAAAGAAAAAGAATGTTTCCCATATTGAAAAATTAGTAATTGTAAATTACTAATTAGTAGTCTTGATATAGAAGCATTGCATATAAATTTAGAAACACTAATAATTTTTAACAGTTAATGTGTTCAATATTTGTAATTAAGGCTGTAAGTCAGCGTTTCTCAATCCATGATACGCAAAATCTCATAGGTCTTGGGTGAAGGAGAGGGTATGTAGAAAAAAGATGCGACGATGAGCAGTGCGTGGTAGATTGAAGGTAAGATAAAAAGCTTCTGTAAGAGAAAAAATAAAACGCACACTATATTAAGATTGAATTTGAAAGGAAACCAGTCATTTCATTCTGGACTGAATTTAAAAAAATCTCTTAGAAAAGTAGCACTATTGTGCTACTTTTTTTTACAGCATCGTATCAGTAGAGGTTTTCTCGCTCTACAATTGTAAAAAATAATTACAGGAATAGAATTTCCACTGCAAGTTTTGGCTATAGACTGTATTTGTCATCTTCTTATCCGGATCTTTAATTACTAATTGCAGCCAAAAAGCCTCCAGTTCCCCATTAAATTTGTTTATATATGTATTTATATTTAAATTAATTATAATGATGTAATTACCAATACATACTGTTTTTGGGTATTATAATATTATTATTGTACGTGGTGTCGATGTTAGCAATTATACATAATGGGATGAGGTACGTGGAGTAGTTGTGACAGACGAAGGGATACGCAAATAATAATAATAATGATGTAAATTTATGAAATGCAACGTTGATTTAACATTAACAAATAGAATATTTTTTAAATATTACGTTGAATCACTTCAAAACAAAAGCCTATTTTTCGTTTTCTGATGCTATCCATGCCGTTCTCTTCCCATAAAACACTTACTTGAATATTTTTTTTCAGAATATTTTAATAAAATTCCCAACATTTATTTATACGCATTTATTATTTTATATGTGGTTATGACTTCATCACAGTTTGAAATATGCTGTTTACTACACTGATTACTACCCTATAACACATAGGGTAAATGAGAGTGAATTTTCAGTTGCGCCGCCTTAGCACGGAAATAGTTCACGAGATGGCAAGAAAATTTTGGAATTGCAATTAACATGTTTTACTGTGAGATATTAATGAGTGGAAGAGGTACCAATACAAAAGAGAAATTATTTATCATTATTTTTGCACTTTTATTCTATTTATTTTTCTTCACTTTCCCGTTTTGGGCATACGATAACCCTCCTGTTTGTCGAAGTTCGAAAACGGATCAAAGGATTTGAGGGTTTAAACTCTTTCTTTTTATTATTTTAAATAATATACTGTCTAAAATAATATCTATTGTGTTTTTTAAAAAAACCTTTCTTATCTACATTTTCTAGAAGAGTGATTATAATATAACAACAAATAAGACCGGCGTCCTGGCATAGGGTAACGCATCTTCCCCGTGATCTGGGCGTCTCGGGTTCGAGTCCCGGTTTGGACATGGTTGTCCTTCTTGTTCTATCTGTGAGATGTGTGAATGCGCTTCTTGCTTCTTTCGATATGAATGAAAGGCACAAGATGAAAAAAAGCGCAATACGCAAATAAAAGACTAGTGTCAGCTCAGATCACTTAATTAGAAAACCTTTTTCGCTATAAACATTCAATTCAGCTTGCATACGAAATGATTTAGAAGTAGTTCATTATCGTTTGTGTAAAAATTCATTATATTTAATAATTTTTTTCTTAACAAAAACTCTTTTTGGGTTTTATAATTTTATTTCCGGAAAGAACGATAATTCTTCATATCGAAAGTAGAAGAAGCTACAAATTCTGATAGTATTTTATTCTGGGAAGCATTATATCAACAGCGAAGATATTATTCAAACAGTTTTAAAGTATGACCGATTTCTTTTAAAAGTAGCGATTTTTTAGTTGAAATCGACGGCCAAATTATGCTGATCAAAAATTGAAATATGAGGTTATAAGATCAGATGGTATTGCAGAGCAAAATGGGTCCTACTCTCTGATTGTGGCAGTTCTTAAAATATTTATGCCAATTTCTTGATGTCAATAATAGCCGAGAGAAGTTTTAACACCATAATATTTACATACAATATTTAAATTTCACTATGAGTTTAAACATACAAGAAAGGAGTAAAAAAGGAGTAAAAGGAGGAATTTCAAAAGGAGTAAATTAATTGTAAAGTACCGAAATAATTTTTTATCGTATATGAAAAATAACTTTTACTCATTATTCTTTGTGAATTCTTAGGCCCTTCCTTATTAACTAAGTAAAATATGATAAATTTGATATTAATAATTAAATATTTTTTAACATTAAAAATGCAAAAAGCATTTTCCCTCAGTAATGAATTGTTAACAGAACCTCCCTTGTTCACATCTCGTTATCGTAAAGGGTGTCCAGCTCAAGCTGACAGGCTGTGAAAAATTACAAATTGCATAGCTGTTTTTCCCCATGCCGTTTTTTAAAAAAGAATTCTAATGATCAAAGCGATTTTCAGACGGTATTTTCATAAGTCAAGCTGTACCATTTAAACTGAAGTGCAGCTACCTTTTCCGTTTTTATTATCTACTTCAATAACTTCTGAATATTTATTTTTTTCACTGAACGAAATGCAAAGAGCATACGTATGATGCCCCATCTAAAAGCTATGAAGTATTTTTCTTGGATGTGAATCATAAAAGGAAGGAAAATGAGTGAAAAATGAAACTTTTAAAATGCTTATTTTATTAGTATATTCAAAATTAAAAATCAATATTTTAACTAAAAATATGGGCACCAATATAAAATCAAAGAAGCAAGAGGCGCTTTCTGAAATATTTGAACCATATTAATTTATTAATTTTAATATATTTTAATTTTTCATTACCGTCTCAGAAAGTTCCTTTTGTATTATCATTGTGATTATTACTTAATAACAATTTTTTGATGAATATATTTATACGAATATTTTTTTAATATATTTATTTTTAAAATACACGCAAAAGTATGTTTTTAAGGAATTTTCCCAAAAGAGAATGGGATTTCAGGGAAGTATAATGAATTTAATTTGACGATAAAATTATATTAGAATGTATTATGCGCATGAAAGTTTCATATACAATGTCAACTTTCATATTTATTGTCATCCGTAGCAGCAATATATCATGCGTTAATAACGTCGTGTCAATGTCATTAACCCTAAGAAAATTTGTTTTGAAGTTTGGCAAATTAATATTCTTATCTGGCGCGGAGCTAGACAGATTTCTACATCGTCCATCAATACTGGAGTTCTCGCATAATAATATTATGTTCATGGCGTCAATGACTAGAATATTAATTTATTGACCTGCGAAATTGAAAATATCAATTCTTCTTCTATTGGATGCAGATGATTAAAAGATTTTAAAATAATTAGTTTTTTTTTCATATGTTCATAGAAAATGAACAGAAATATGACAGATACTCATGACAAAATAGATAACGAGACCTATGAATAATAAAGAAAAGATTTTTCTCAAAAATTATTCTGAAGATTTTATTTTTGATTGATATTTCTCTGTGTAATCCTCTCTGTGTAATTCCTCTGTGTAATTTGAAATTATATAGTATGCCATCTCAAATACATTTCTTTCATAGACATATATGGATCAGATGGAATGATTAAGGGTTGATGATTATAACGATTGAACTATTCAAGATTAAAACTAATATTTCATACATTTCTTTAAAAAAAGCATTGTTAATCTTTCAAATGTTTTGCCTTCACACAATAACAAAAGAACTCAACAAATTTCCACGCTATTGAACATATTAGTATAATCAAGTCACTCAAGAGATTTTATAATTCTATGCAAGTTTAGTTTAGTTATATATTAACGTTCCGTTTTAAAGCAACACTAGGGCTATTTTGGGACGGACCTCGTCAATTTGAACCGCGGTCAGATGACGAGGACGACACCTGAGCTGGCACCCCCCTCTCCACACCACGCCACACCAGCGGGAGGACATTTGGTCATGACGGATTTAACGTGCAACAGACCCCCTTACACGACGGTTCTTCGGTGGAATCGGGTCTCGAACCTGGAACCCTCCGCTTCCGAAGCCGAGGCCTTACCACCAGGCCACCGCGGCCCATAATTCTATGCAAAACTTACAAACTTACAATTCTATGCAAAACTTACATGCAATCCATAAATATATTGCATTTTTTTTAATCCACTCGCAACACATTATCAAAGCAATGAATATAATTAGAAGGGCTAATTATATAATATGGAAAAAGATAAAAGTAAAAACTTAAGTTCTAAAGGAAATGGTCGACCCAAAACATTTTTGCATATATGTTAATAAAAGTGTTTTATTACCTTTCCCTCGCACATAAAAATTAGGGTCTTTAGGTATATAATATTAGGGTTCTTAGTACCTTAAAACCGGATATACATTTTGTATGCCTTCTTTCTATCTAGTTAACTAAAACAACACAGAATCACGATTTCAGTAATTGGATCACATAATAAATTAATTCTATTTCTGGGTTCTGCCGTTTGCATACACAAAAAAGTACACACGATAGTGAACAATTATGTTCAGAATTTGATACAAATATACACTGTAGATGCTAAAATTATAAACCATATTTTATCGAATAGCATACGAAAAGGCAGAAAGTTCAATATGTTGTAGAAATCTACAAATTTGATGTAAATTCTATATAGCAAACTTTATCCGCTCAGCTCAAAGTAGATTTGAGCTATCGTATTAACATGCTGACAGACATAATCCTACATTATCCCATAATCCTAATCCTAAAGATTAGTTTTTTTAGACTCATCAGGGAGATCTGAATTGAGGAGATTCGTAAAATCTCGAGATGGAAATATTTTTGGGGGGCGCTTTTATAGTATTTGTTCTTTGTATACTTCGTATACGAGATATTTATTTTAACTAATTCTTGAATTGATTTTTTTGATATAAATTTTTTTTGTCAGATAATATCATCAATATAACTGCAATTTTATTACCAATTTAACATATAAAGTCTCATTTACGGAAGTAGTTGCATCTTTGAGTTATTTCATTTAAACATATGTGAATAAGCAAGCTAACGCATAGTCAACTTCTTGACAGATTTAACTCAAAATTTGATACGCATCTAAACTTTAAATGCTAAAACTGCGAACCAAATTTTATCGATCTAGCTCTTGTGTTTTGTAGTTCACTTGCACTCTGCCATCCAGAAAGACAGATTTCTTGCAAATGGATTTCATTAAAAATTTAATAGAAAACTGCAAATTGGATGTAAAGACCACACATCAAATTTAATATGTCTGATTCCTAATGTTGTTGAGTTGTTTTTTCAAGGACAGACAAACATAATTCCAAAATTGCTTTTTGGATTCTTTGAAATTCAAGTTTAGTTTGGTTTAGTTAATTTTAGTGCCATTTTAAAGCAACACTATGTATATTTTGGGACTGAACTCGTAATTTTGAACCGGGGTCAGATAACAAGAACGACATCTGAGCTGGTACACCCTTCTTCAAACTTTCGCACTACACCAACGAGATGACGTTTGACCCCGATGGATTTAACGTGCATCAAACCCGTATGCACGGCGGTTCTTTGGTAGTCTCGTGTCTCGAACCTGAAACTCTCCGGTTCCGAAACCGAGACCTTACTACCAGGCCACCGAGGCCCCTCTTAGAAATTCAAAGAGGTTTCAGTTCCGACTCATGACATTTCTTGAAAATAAAGAGGTCGAATTATTTGTCGATAATAGTATTCTTTTCTTCGTTGTCTTCATATATGGGAAAGTAAAAATCAATTAAAAGGTTAAAAAAAATATTTACTATGGTCCTTTTTGTACAACACGAGATTTACTATTTACTTTATAAGGAAATCAACAAGTAAAACATGCATTATCGGACGAATTTGTGCACACTCAAAATGTTTCTAATTTGCAATTTACATATTATTTGAATATGTTGCTTTCGAATAGTGTTTATGTATATTACCATTTAAGCAGACACTTTATTTTTAGTATATATACAATTAAGAATTATATTCTTTAAACAAAAAAAATCTAAAATATGTGTAAAATAATATACATTTATTTTGCACCAATTAAAGGATTTCACTACTCTTTATATAAGAAATGTTCTAATGCGAGAGAATGTTATAAAAAAGTTTATTGTACCATTTCTTTTTATAACACTGTTTAATTAATAAAAAAATTAAAAATTTCACTCACAGAATTGGCATTTCGTTTAACACTTCTAAGATATTCTATTATCTGAAAAATGCAAAGAGAATTCAGTAAACTGATAAAACTGTTGCTTCATAAAGATTTAAAAAAATTCAAATTGACAAGAAAAAATTTTAGAATATCATATGTTAATACGAATTTTGTTGGATATATAATTTGGGCTTGAAAATTGCATTGCAATTTTTTTTTACATAAATATGTTAAAGGATACTTTATCAGTCTCTGTTATTTAGTAAGGTAGTAAATTATCTTTTTAAACTTATGTTCCTAGATTTAGCATTGAGTATTCTGAAGTTGTTTTTAATGTACTGCTTCTTATAGTAGCGCTATTTAAATTTATGTTCCAATTAAGCTTAATATTTAAGTTAAATTCGCTTCAAAACTAGCTATTAAAAAAGGTGCAAAACTTTTTTAATATTTTTTCTCACTCGGTCGATAGAACTACGAAAAACAGTTCAATGGTGATATGATTCAGCAGAGATTTATTATCATACATCCAAGATTTTTTTTTAAGTTTTTATCTTCACACTTTTCAGTATGGATATTTGCTTCAGCTTTTATCCGATTCTGTAGCTTTATAAAATGCATTCCAAATATTAAGGAATTTTTCTAGTGATAACAAACTTTTCAGTGTTAGCAGAAAAAAAAAGGATAAGGAAAAACTTATTTTAATTTTAAAAACTGCCTCGCCCTTTCCATACCCTCCAAAAAATTGAATCTGGAATACGTTTTAAAGAGGTTTAAAAGCCCGAAAGATGATTCAGTTCGTAAAATGATGCAATGAAACAAATAATTTTTTAACATAATTCACTTTTTACTTCTCTAATAATGGGCAATAACATGACAATTTAAGTTGTGAAATGTTATGATTAAACAATTATATTTTTTAATAAACTAAAAAAAAATACTTTTCGCTTTTTTAATGCTATACATGGAAGTGTTTGTAAAAGATAATTAAAATCATGAAATTATATAATTAAATGAATCATTTTTCGTCAAAGAAAAATTATATTTACTTTGTGTTTTGCCAGTAAAATTGTCTGAAAAAATTGTTCTGCCTTCGTATATCCATGAATGATTTAAAATAGCAGATTTGTTTCATGACAATAGTTTCTAGGGTATATTGAACTAATCATTTTCATGTAAATAATTTCTTTAAAAAATCAAAATTATAAATTATAAATAAATAGAAACGTAGAAATTATCGTCTGTAATTTTAACACCAACCTTAAATGCTCAAAGATTATTTTGTACAACATTTCACGTCATTTTCTAAGAGGGCCGTTGATGAGTATTTAATTTTTTAGAAAAGAAAAGCATGCCCAGCAGCGTCGTTTTATCAGTCCTTCCAAAACATCTTGCCCCGATAAAAGGAGGAGGAGGAGGGGGGGGGGAGCAGTTAATTTGAATCGTCTGGAATTCCAGTCCAGTCCAGTCCAGTTCAGTCACGCGCACAAAACCAACCTTGACTTACCTGTTGGCTAACACAAAAAGAAAAGAAAATACACGACCAGACCTTTTTTTAATATAAACATGGCCACATTGCACATGATTTTTTTTAAAGTAAAAATCATTATTATACCTGTTTAAAAAAATAAAGCCAACTGGAAATAGCAGATACGAATGAAATTCTTTGGCTCAAATTTCCGGATTTAGAACGTTTTTCAAACCCGTAAATAATTTGTTATTTGCAAGTCGGAAGTTCGGTTGAGTGTTTATTCTATTCCATTTCTTATCTGTTTTGATTTTATGATGAGGCTACAGATGGGAAATTTCCTGTTTTAGAAGCGACTCATGAATTGAAAAAAACCATAAGCAGCTTCCTTCGTTTTTTATTTCTTAAAACATTTATTATTGTTCACCATATTATTCTATGCTACTCGCAGTTGCAATTGTCAGGGGCATGCTCTGTTATTTTTTCCTCATTGTAGTGCAATCACCTTGACCATGACTTTTTTTTTCTTGTTCATCTTTGAGTCATGCTCAAGATTTTTACACTAATCGCCTTACTTTCATTTTACATAGGTTAAATATGATTTCTAATAATCCTAAAATAGACTAATTGTTGATGATTATTAATATGTGTCCATCTCTACAAATAATAAAAGAAAATGTATGTATGGAAAGGAGGGCTGGCTGTCTCTGTCTGTTTGTCAGAATGTTTAAATATGGAATTACAAATTTGGCACAATAACGGTGTGGTAATGTACATCTGTAAGAGAGTTTCAAAAAGATGTAATTAGAATTTTAATTAATTGAAACTAAGCATGATTTCCGCATTTTCCGCTATAACTTCAGAAAATATTATTGTCAATAATGGATTTTTCGTAATTTTGAAATTAGTCGTGAAATCTTTCCCTGAGCTTTGGTAATTTTCTAAAAATATTTGTTTGCGTAATTTTCAAGAATATTTTGTTGTTGTTTCAAACACCAATGGAGGAGACCTCAGATATGAAAATCAAAACTTCTGATACAGCGGTTGGCTCTTATGGTAGGTTTAGTAATGGTGTGGGGACGAACTACCTCTGTACCGATGACGAGACGTAATTCCTACAAGAAGATTTGTATCGTGTCTGGAGATGATCATTAGGATTCAACTTTAGTTCCCGCTGTCACGATGACTGCCAATCAGTTATCCCGAATGTCTAGGCCGGATTGGGGTAATTCCGTTGCGTTTTCGTTACTGTAAATCGTTTTCATTTATTTGATCAAATATTAGTCTTATGATTTTCGATTCTTTGAAACCTAAGGAAGAAAGGTTCAGTTTCTTTTATTATCAGCGCAGCTCACGTGAGTAATTAGAAAGTGAAGCTACATCACTGTGAAAAAACAGTGTATAGTTAGAAGATAGATCTATGATGTCACGGGACTTGATTCCATTTGGAAGTTTTATGCACATTATAAGTAGAATAGATATGTAGATATTAAATAAACACGCCTTTAACATTTATTCAAGTTTGAGGGTTCATATATTTTGTTAAGCGTTGTGAATATCAAGTTATGCATAAGAGATTTAACTGAATTTAAACACAAACAATTCCTTGACGATACAGTTGATCGCCAAAAGTCATCAGTTATAATTTAAATTTCTATAATTTATATTACTGTTTAAATGGTCAGTACTGAAGGGATATTAGTATATCATCTAACAGATTAAATTTAAGCCTAAAAATCATGCAAATACAAAGAGTCCATGGATTTCATTCTTAAGAAAGTCTATAGATTAAATAGAATTTTCAAAAATCTGTTATACAAAATTTTCAATTTTACTACAGTAACAATTATTGGAAAATCGGGAGCTTTTTGCAGAAAAAAAATAAACTCTTGTCGATAAGTTATATAGTATTCTTAGCTTTCTTTCTATGAATATCTTTATCAATATGGAGCGAGAATCCGAAATCAGAAGTCATGAAATGCGAATGAAAAATTCATCAAAATAAAAGCTACAGTAATGAATTTAGAAATATGCTAAAAAAAATAAATAAAATAATTTGTATAAGAGCCTACATTTTTTTTGTACAATGTATGAAAATTTATAACTTACATACATATTTATACATTTTTAAAAATTTCAGTTAAAACCTCTCTTTATTCGAGACGTTTGCGTGAAACAAAAGCATTTTTATTGATTCCTATAAGGCCTCTATAACTCTGAAAGCCTTACATGCGTATTTTAAGCTTGCCCTTGACACAGATGTCTACGTAATAATTAAAATAAATGAATTAATATAAATTCCTGAGAATAAAATGATTTATAAAATATTTCAATGAACACTTACATATATAATACATATCCAATTTAAAATGCGCATCTAAAATATTTTATAATACAACTTTTCATCATTTGGTAAAAGAAGGATTAATTTAATGAATTTTCAATTAAACCTAGAAAAAGGAGTATGCTTGGTTGCTTTTTGAAAAAAAAATGCTTCAATACACAAATTTTATACATAATTTGTGTATTGAATTTCTTTTAAACGGATTTTTCCACGAACTTTAACTATTTCTGAAATATTATTTATCCTATTTAAAATACTTGGAACTTTCCAGGCATTTTAACTTTTATATTATATATTCATATAGTCCCGATTACATTTAACTTTAGCATTTTTCATTCAAGTATAATAATGAATGAATATTGCATGGATATTGCACTCAACTTTTTCATTTTTAACAAAATCACAATTTATTAATCATTATTTTTGATTAAATATTACCTGCTATTTTTTTAAATTGCTTGACAGTTTTGTTATTGAGATTTCATCAGACTGATTAAACTACCGAAATTGGCACGTAGGTATTCCTTGGATAGGCGATGTATATGAAAGTGTCTTCTAAATTTATAAGATTTTTCACTAAAAATAAATAGGTGTGTTGATGTTATTTCTAAATAGATACGTTTTCGGAACATATTTCTACAAACTCAAACATTCAAAAAATAAGTTTTTGGGCGATTCCAATTTTTATTTCCATACAATTTTTTTCCTAGTTTTAATACAATTAAAAAAAAATTCTTATGAATATTTTGCAATACTTTTATTGTTTTAATAAAATATTAATATTTAAGCACGTTGTGATGATATTAAATACATTTTTCCATGTAGATATTATTATTCATATAATGAAGAATGAGTTTTTTAAAATAAGATAAACGGAATCGAACATAAAACATCTTTTCTGCTGTGTTGTTTCTGATTAAAAGTTCAAGTTTCCTATAACGTGTTTATTCTTTTTTTTCAGAAAAAAGAAGAAAAAGCAGAAGGAGGTGAAGGGGAAAAGAAAGAAGGTGGAGGAGAAGAGGGAGGAGAGGGAGAAGAAAAGAAAGAAGAGAAGAAAGGAGAAGAATCGGGGGTGAGTGTCGGATAAATACCTTCTTTTTTTTTTTACTTTCTTGCATACAAAGTATATAATGGGATGTAATCATGAAAAAATTCAAACTCAATATTTTGATGTATCTCCAAGCTTCAGATCATCCCGAGTCAAACATAATTCCAAAAACATGTTTTTGGAATCATGTCCGTCTGTCTGTGAGTACGACAACTCAAAAACACTTTGAGCTTGAAATTTGGTATAGGATCTTTGCGTCAAATTTGTAGATTTTATTAAATTATGAACCAGGTCCATTCGGAGAAAGCCAGTTGGTTCGCCTGTCCGAATAAAAGTTAATACGATAATTGCAAAATAAAGAGAGCTAGATGGATTAAATTTGGTTCACAGTTTTAGCATCTAAAACATAGATCTTTATAAAATTTTGAACCTTACCTGTCAAAAGAACTAGCACTTTCGCTATTTGTAAAGGCGATCATTTAAAAACGTGGTTCTCCAAATTCATTAAATTTATTGAAAAATTATCAAAATTAAGTATTGAAAATTTTATCAATACATTTTTTGAGTCGCTTAAAACGAATTTTATTTACTTATAACTTCAAAGTAGTGGCATTGTATTTTTATGAAATAGGATATTATTATGAATCATCAATCATCCTGCAATGCGAGTCTCTTCCGTGGAAAGAGCGATTAGCAGAAATTCATAATGCATGCTGAACGGAAGCTAGGTCAATGATCTTCAACTTTGGCGACAAAGATAGCGATCATTTGGAGACTAGGCAATGAATTTTGTATTTTAGCATCAAAAATGAATGTTCTAGAAATTACAAGGAATATGGTGATATCTCTATTAGAACTTATTTTCCACGGATTTTCTAGAAGATTTCATGCCTTGTTAGAAAACAAATATGAACGCGAGAGCGCTAAGAAAAACAATCTTTGAATATTAAGATAACAAAAAAATTTTAAGATAATAATTTTGGAAGATAGGAATATCAATTTCCATAAGTAAGTAATAGCAATTACCCATCTGGCGACAATTATTTTAATTTGAAATTTTGGAGTTTTTGGTGACACTACTAGTTTTCACCCGAGCATTTCAAGTTATATTTTGGGGCTTCATAAATTAATATAGAAAAATTTTAAATTAACTTCAGCTATAAAAAGGTTCGATAAAGTAACTTGAAACATTTGTACAAAGATTCGATATTTGTTAATATTAGACAATGGCCATTCGGCAACAAGTAATAAGAACTATTTTAGCGTTTATCTATATAGATATTTTACTGCATGAATTCGCATGTTAATCAAAATAAAGTAAAGACAATGTTATTATAATAATTATAATGCGACAAGATCAAAATATGCATGTGATGAACGACAGGAAAATTACAGATGAGTTCTTAGCTATGCCTTTAAATAAAATATTTACTTTGTAGCTACGCAAGCTCATTAGAAAAAAATTTTTAAGTTATATTTTCAAAATTTTTCAGAAATAATTGAAAGGATCAATTAATTTTTTACTAAAAAAATCATCTCTTCAAAATAGAAGATTTAATTATTAGGATCTTCAAATTAATTATTTAATGATTTATATTTTTCAAAAATATTTTTATAAAGTAAAATTTAAAATGATAGAAAATATGTCATTGCGTTGAATAAATTCTTACATTTTATATAATCCCCTGAAGACCAAATTTTTGCCGAGTTAGCAATTGCCTAGATTAGTACAAGATACAAACCAACCAATGAACATCCTCCAAATGAAATAAAATGCTCAAGAATTCTGAAATGAAATAAAATTCTAGTTTTGTTCTTTTCAGAACATGTTTTGTAAATAACGCAGCTGTGTTCGAGGCTATCTTTCACGAGTTGAGCAGGTGAACGAACAATCGTCTGCATTTTCCGGTATTATTAAATTCCAATTTCGTGTTCAGATGGGAGTCGTCTGAAACCGTGAAATCGCTTATTATAGATTTCAGATAGTTCAGGAAAATCTGATCAAACACTATTCGTTGGTTTGATCTTGCACTTCGATAAAATTTTATTCAAGTTCTGATCTCATTTTCTTAGAATAATTCGTTTTAAAATGATACTTGATCATGGGGAAATACGCATTTGTCGCAGACTGAAGTGAAGGGAGAAGATGCGGTTGTGTCAAAGTAATTTTAAGATTAGAAAATACTATTATGAAAGAATGGCAACAGTATCTCTTGATTTTTCTTCTTTTTTTTTCCTTGGAAGAAAGACGAATAGAGATAACAATTCTTTTAGACAATATATGTTTTTATATAACAGTATATCTTTCTTCCCACCGAATTGTTTAGTAATGTAAGAAATCTTCATCTTTGTTTTCAACTTGATGTTGTGTGATATAGACAAATTATTCTGAACCTGAAAGTTGGGGATACGGTTGGGAGACTCCAAGATATGAAAGAGCAGGGGAGAGCTAGTATTTGGTGCTCATATTATATTATATTATATTATATTATATTATATTATATTATATTATATTATATTATAT
>JAPMOR010060364.1:116992-148596 GCA_026543865.1 Argiope aurantia
ATTATATTATATTATATTATATTATATTATATTATATTATATTATATATATAATGCTTCTTAAAAAGGAGAGCAAACGTTTTGACTCAATTTTTTTTTTAAATTGAGTCAAAACTTAATAAGTTACCTCATTAAAGTCACCGAACACTTCAATAAAAATGTTACAAATTAATCAATATAATAATATTTCATAATTTTAAGTATTTATTTGAATATTCTTTAGCAACCAGAACATTTGGTAACCATTGAATGCAAATTTAAAATATATGGTGGCTATAACCTAGGTATAAACTGCAGTTTCGTAATTTTTGCATTATGTTTTCACTTTTCTCGGGTCAGAAACAGTTTTAACACACTTTTTTTTAATGGCGTGTGTATAAATATTATCTTCCTGCCGTGTCCAAATATACTTTATATTTATATTTTATAACTGAGAGAGCATTTTTATAATTTCTGGACACAAAGAAATAACTCAGGTAAATGTTTTGCGCTGTTCGCATTGGATCACTATTTTTATAAAAAACAGTAATGTTTCCGATACCAGAGTTTTAGAGGTGATAATTTAAAATTCTTTTTTACGATATTTAAATAGATAATGATTATTTATGCCATCAATATACAAGCAATCCAATCTTGATTATGATATGCACTTATACACAAAAACTATTGCATCGCCATGCTTCACTATTCCAATTAAATTTTTAAGATCTTTTTTTTAAGATCTTGATTCTTTTCGTTATTTCAATGATCATCAGAACCGAATTAAATTTGCTGTCATACACAAACATAATATTATTGATACTAGATCGAACTTATTTATCATTGATTGTACGAAATTAAGTCTGCTTTTTCTACTCTACTCTATAATGACTTTTTTCTTCTAGATGAATGTCCACGTTTGTTTGGTAGTTTCAATATTCATCGCATAGTTTCCGTGAAATAGAAGGAAAAAAATCACTAGTTCAAAATTAAGATTCTGTAGAAATCTTTTACACCATTGACCTGCCGATTTTGTGCTTTTCTTAAAAAAATCAGATTTGATCACATTTTAATTTTACTAGAGTACCATATCTTATTTTTTTCGATTCGATTTATTACAGAATAGACAATCCAGAGAGATACATTTGTAATTTACTACTGAATTTCCATTTTTGTAGTGAAAAATAATCAGTTTTCGAACATAATCTTTTGTTTGCTTAAGGTTAAATTTTCTTTTTAGATAAATGAAAAAATGTATAAACAAAAATAAAAGACAAACGATTTTTTAAATATCATCGCTTTGTAAAAAAATAATAAATAAAATAAAATACAAACTACGATAATTTTTGATGAATTTATTTGAAATGATGATGGTGTCCTATCCTATTCGTAACTTTTTTTTTACTTGCCTGACTATATTTTCATTTAAAAAAATCATTTTTATGTAAGCGATGTATGTTAGGTTTTATTCAGAACTAAAGAGAAATTTTATGAATAAATATTCAACATAATATTTCGAATTTAATGTTAGCTATAGAAAGCTTCACCTTTACAAATTTTAAAAGTATTGGATCATTTTTAGAATCCATACAAATTCTGTTAAAATAAAGATTAAATGACACCTTTTAAAGAAACTAAATGCATTTTAACAGCATAAAAGATATTTGGACATCGAATATTGAAAATTCCGAAATACAAAAAAAGGACACCAAATTTCAACAGTTTTATTGAAATACTAGCCGCCTTTGGCGACCAGCCGGTTCGCCAGTATTACCGCTCGCTATAATTTTAAATGAAATATTTTAAGTAACTGATCTCTTAATAGATTCTCAAACAAAACATTTTTAATCTTCAAATTTTGATAGTCATACCAAACTTATACTGTTGTTTAGATCGTTTCGTTCAATTTACTATATATATTTTGCTAATTTGTTGTCATTTCCGGTAAAACTTCAATTTTAATTTAAAGTGGAAATGATGAAATTGCAATTAATATAAAGATATTTTTTAATAAAACCAAGTGTTTTATTTTATTTATCATCTTTATTGTTATTTATTTATTTTTATTATTATTGAATATGAGTATTGCAAACAGAATCGCTCGGTATTTAAGTCTTATGTGAACAACAAAATATTTTTCATAATATATGTAATATCTCAAACGATAATTCAACAAAAATTTCTCAGATTCAGCATAAAATTCAGTTTTTAGTTTTGCTTTCAAAAGTATTGAAATGAATTCAATAATAATATTTTGTTCCGGCCTATAAATATATTTCAAAAATTATGAAGTTTAAATTTAATGCAGTAAGGTGTCATATTCTAAGAAATATTCTGGACACACCAAATTTTAAATAAATGAATGAATGTTTCTATTTTCCACGATCAACTAAGACTTATTTATGAAGTTTTGAATGTTAAAAATTTAGAAAAACTCAACATTTTCATAATCTTAGGCCAATTAATCTTGAGAAACCTGAGCGCTTATTGGCGTATTTTCTTTGAAACGATCGATGGAAAATCTAAAATTATCCTTTTTTTATTGAATAGTGATATTCAAATTTTCATAAATCAGTCAGTTTAAGTGATTGATTTAGTTGATTGGAAATTAACTCTTTTTATTTAAAATATTAGTGTTTCAAGAACATTTTGTTATTCGTGATTTCGACAGCAGAAGCTTTATGTAAAATCAAAAATTCGTTATTTATTAGAGCATATATTGAATCAAGTTACATAAAATATAATCATTTTCCATTTAGACCATTTTAGCAGATCTGTGTCTTACAAAAGGTTTACAAATTAGCTATGTGGCCCTGATTTGAATGGATATCCTGTTCATATTAAAGAAAACTTGCCTTAAAATAAAACTGATTTATTGGATTAATAATATGTAAAAGATCATAAAATAATTTTTCTTGAATTTATGTTTAGAAAAAATAATATTTCATATATGTTTCATTTCCTACAGACACGTGCCGAAAATTATATTTTTGCAGATTTCCTTTCCAAAAAAATTTAATTGATTTTTAATTGGAGCTTTAATCAATGTGATGGCAACACTTTGAAAAAAGCTAATTTTTTCCCATGAATGCGAAACGTGCTCGTGCAGCTTAAATTTTATATTTATTTTGTACGAAAAAAATTGTTGAAAAATATAGTTAAAATATTTATTTAAAAATTCATTAAAAATAGAAATTTAATTTTAAGGTTAAAACATTGCTTTCATTTAAAAGATAAATTTTTGATCTTTAACTTCATGTAAAAATCTTTTTTGTGTGGTAATATTTTTGGAAGTTATAGCAGAAACACGCCAAAATTTCGCTTAATTTTTAAATAAATAAAATTCTAATTAAAAATTCGAAAAAATAACCCCCAGGTGCACATTCCCGGCCTCCAAGGCATACACGTGCCAAATTTGGTAGCTGTAGGTTGAATGGTCTGGCCTGTCGAGCGCCAACACACACACACACACACACACACATTGAGCTTTATTATAAGTATAGATAAACATATGCAACACTGAGAAAAAAGGAAGTCGCAAAATTCCAAAAGAATATGAACAGTTGATACTGCTGCATTTTCGTTACGTACATATAGCTGTGATGCAAACTTCAAACGTTTCATAATTTCATTGCAATAATTTTAACAATATTATTCACATTACAGCATTTCAAATGATTTGAAGTTTCTCGAAACTTCAAGACTAAAATTTTGAAACATGCTACTATAAGCAGCAGTCAGAGAGGTACACCAATTTTTCAACCCTGACGCATGTCGCGTTAGAAGCGGTTCAATCATAAAACAAAAACACTGTTCTTTTTGTTTTCGCAGTATTTTCGGGTTTTTACTTTTTTTTTATACGAGCTACTGTCTTTTAATATGATTTTCATTTACTGTTAATTGGAAAGTTGGAATATTGTTGCCAACTTAAAATCGGGTTTTAAACTGAATACCGTAATTGACAAATCTTTCTTTTAAGTGTATTCACTATGCTGTTAGTTTTCGCGATCATTTTATTATTAATTTTCTAGAATATTTTCTCTATCAGAAACAAAAATAACAGATATAATTACCACTTTTTTAATTTATGCGATATGTAGCGAATCATTTCATAAGATACATCAGAAGAAAGAGACACTATTAAAAATAGTTATTATAAGAGCAAAAAAAAAAAAAAAATTATTATGTTAAGCATTCCACTTTTTACTTTTTCAATATAGATACAAGTTATCAAAAATTTTGATGAATTACATTTTAGAACAGAAAAAAAGTATATATATGGAATTATTTCTACTTTTTTTGTCTGTGAATCGATGACCCTCGCTGTCTGTCCAACCGTCTGCGTATGGATATGATACATATAACTAGACATATAGTTCAAATACCATTCTCGTAGAATCATAATAACTTTTGAATCCAATTCATCAATGAATTTATTGTCCACTAATCTATCTCTGAAAAAAATTAAAAAATGGAATAGACTAGAAAAATGGAATTTAGTTTGTGATTTTGAAACATGTTTTGGCAAGGAAAAATGAATATTTGATCCCTCCCTCCCACGAAATTTATTTTCATTTGAAATAAAAATGTATTTTTGTTTGCAACATGTATTTATTTTGCTTATTATTTATCATCTTTATCATGTAAGAATATGATGTTGTTTTGGCTTGAGGTTTGTTTGAAACCACAGGATGCATAGGCAGAAAATTGGCGATTTATAGCTTCTGAAGAATCAATTTTTCCCAATTAGGGTTATTAAAAAATGGTAAAGAAGGTTGTCACATTTGGCGACTTATCGCCAACAAAAAGTTTAAACTTGTCGCGAATGTCCGCCATGTACCCGATTCTCGCGTCTGGCCAATAAAGGGTAGGGTCGTAAGAAGTTATCGTCCGAAAAAGCACAGAGAAGAAAATGGGACGCAAAACAGTGAGGAGAAGTATCAAAAGTTATGCAAAATAATTTTTTTTTAATTTTTAATTTTTTTAACTAGCAAAAAAACTTTTGGAGCTCAAACAATTTAGAAATGGAATTTAAAAAACCCCATCGCCTTTTTAAAGTTGACGATTGCGCAATACTATAGTCATTTGATCATTCCAAGCCAGTTCAAACCGGATAAAAAAAATTCTTTCCTCGAGAGATAAAATTTTGAAGCTTGAACGATTTTATGGAAAAAAAGAAGAAGAAAATCCATCGTTTTCTAAATACCGACGCATGCGAAATCTAATAGTCACGTGATTATTTCAAACCGGTTTAAACAGGTTAATGACTTAAATTAATTAAGACAAACAATGACTTAAAAATAATAATGTTCTTACATGATAACATGAATTTTGCGTTATGAATGCGCTTATGAAATAGCTTTTCAATTTTTATTAGTATTAAAATTTTCTTTATTAATATATTATTATTACTACTATAGCTATCTGTCTAAAGCTATCCACTGTTGTTAGACTGGGCCAAACGTGTCAAATTATGTCATAAAATAAACAATTAGAAGGAAACGATACAATCACTAGGTCCGTTGCGAGCCGTCAAGAACTTGATGTCTTTGAACGTGGTATCACCCATCCACTTAAATGTAGTCCAGACTGGTGATAAATCAACTTACGATTTTAGTTGTTGGGATATGTTATAATGTACAAGCTATTAGTATTAAGTCTAGAAGATTGTATTTATAGGCAATTAAATCACCCTGTCGCACTTGTGCTAAAAGTTTCTGAAGGAAGTTTTTTCTCGGAAAAGAAAACGACAGAAATGTTAGCCTTTCGTTCGCTTTTTGTAGAAAATGTTGTTTTCCTTAAACCGAAGCGTTTTTTACTTAACATTAGCCATTAGCTTAATGGTATACTACATCTTATTACTTAGTTATACGGCATTTTCTTCTCGGAAGATATCGATCACGTTTTTACCATTATTTACTCCTTTCAGACGTGGATGTCAGTTATATTAAAACATTTCATTACGACATTTTGATATTGCAACGAAATTTGAAATCCATTCCATTTTTTTCTATGTTTTCTTTTTTATACCACATGACATTTCAAGTAATTACCAATAAATCTTATTCTGTATTGATACTGATAAAATAGTCTGAAAATATTTCCTTAATATAATACGGTAACGCAAGGTCATTTCAATAAGTGAAATGTCGTTTAACATGTTAAAAATCGTTTCAATAATATTATCTAAATACCTTATGAATTTATAAGATAAATGTAAAATAAACAGAAAAAAAATTAAATATATGATATAAAACAGAAAGTAATTCCCCAAAATTAAATTAACTTTTCCGCACATTTTATTCAATCTTTAGAATAACAGTTTTACCCTTTTCGAATAGTTATATTCCTTTTCTATGAAAATTAGGTAATTTCTCTGTTTTTGAAAGCACCTGTAATCTGCATATATATTATATATATCGATTACATATTTTTATAATCTCTTCATTTTAAATTTATTTGGACAAAAATAAAACGTGTTTTGGGATTAAGTCTGTCGAACCATTCAATAGCCCTCCCCCCCCCCCAAAAAAAAACGATGAAGCAAATTAATGAAATTTGATGTACCGTCTTTTAAAACAATTGTAGATTTTTGTTGGATTTCATACGTATTTCATTTATGGAAGGTATGTGTGTTTACAAAGTGAGGGAAAATAGCTTGTATTTCATAAAAAGTGAGCCAACAACTAACTCGTATTTTGTAATCAAAACACGATTGCCGATTTTATCGCCTGAATTTTATATCTGTATCTCATTTTGGAACTTTTAATTGTCTGTTCATTTGCGTGAAGAGTTTAAAATTCGAGAATGTAACATGCTAAAATACTCCCCCCCCCAAAAAAAAAAGATAGAGCTAGATCCACTGGCGAAACAATTATTGACAACGACAAGATTTTGAATACGTCTTTCTACAATTTTCTAAAATGTTATATACGTTTAAAATCTTCATCAAACCATATGAAGCAATAAGACAAAAATAGCACAACACACAAATTAGTGATTGAGTTGCGAGGAATAAAATGAAATGAAATAGTAAAAGGCATCTTTTCAACCTGCAGATGACTATAATGAATCCGCCTTTTGTTTATATGCATTTTTCAGGTTGCCTATTATTCTAATCTTTTATGCATTACCTCAGATGATATTGTTACAAACCTGCTATTCGGCTTCCCAGCATAGTTTGTTCCATCATCAGAAAGACTGTTTTAAAGTCCACGGAGTCCGGGTGGCGCGTCGGAGGTCTCAGAGCTTGGCGACAAACTTGGCGACCATTTAGTGACTTGGCGACGAATTTGGCGACTTTGGCGCCAAAATAGATAATACCCGAAACATCGAGAATTTTCCCGATCCTTCCAGTAGGAACCGAGATACGCCTCTAACGTTCCTGATTGGTCGAGAGACTTCTAACCCCGCCTCCTGAGACCTATAAAAGGGGCTGCAGCTGCCAGACAGAGGTCAGAGGTCCGAGTCGGAGAAGTCCAAGTCAGTAGTCAAAGTGGACGGAGTGGTCGAAGAAGAGTAAGCGGAATCGACGGAGTCAAGCTCGTGCTGAACTGAGCTGTGCGCTACTGTCTGCAGTAGATTCTGGTTGTATGCTGCTGTTGTATGCTACACGTCTCGGCTGAAGACAGTCGTCTCTGTGCTGTATATAGCTGTCGCTTTTGTGCTGTCCTGTGTGTCTTCGTGTAAATAAACGTCGTTGTTTTTATTCTACTTTTGCCTGCTGATTGAGCGTTCTCCACACCATATAACTTCCACTATCCAAACGAACCCCGGCAGAAATTTTCTAACAATATATTAAACGGTGATTTATCTACAGCGAAATCTCTACCTTTTTTAGATATTTTCTACAAACTAAAATATCCGATTTTTGATTTTAAAAAAATGTTTTAGGCTTTCTACAATATCACGGATAATTTTATAGCGAAAACCAATTTATTAATTATTATCGACTTTCGGAAAATTGACGAAGTTAAACTTATCTCGTTAAAAGCAGTAATTTTCAGACAATTTTATGAAGTCAAATACTAAGTATTGTCATAAGTGATACAATGCGTGAATGTATTTCAAGATTTATAGTACAAATGTCATTAATGTTAGCACAAATGTTATTATTATATCATAATTTATATTATGAGTTATGCAAATTATATAATCTCTATCTTAAATTCTGCAAACAATTTCGATACATGTGTATTTTAAATAAAAACCACTTTCAAATTTTAGACCTCTATGAGTTCAAAACGCACATTTTTGGAAAATGTCTGCCCATTCTTTTGTCTGTCTGAGACAAAGATAACTCAAAAATGATTTGAGCTAGATGGTTGAAATTTGGTATACGTATTTCACACCAAATTTGCAGACTTCTATCAATTTTTGTGTAAAATCCATTCAGAGAAAGTCCGTCTATCCGGCTGTTCGAATATAAGTTAACACAATAAATACAAACGGAGAGATATAGATAGATAAAATTTTGTACACAGATTTTATATATGTAGTATAGACACCTGTTAAATTTGGAGCCAAATCCAACCACGGGTTGACTGTCTGTCGGTCTGTACATTGAGAAATAAGTAAACGCGATCATTCAAAAACGAAATGACTTAAATATATCAATTTGGTATGAGAATTTGCGACTAAAACTGTAGTTCTATGTCAGATTTTTGTTTCAATCGTTTGAGAAAAACGTGTCTAAAACACATTTTCGATTTTCATATATTATTAACGCATGCCAGGTATTAATCGCCAAATAACTCGCCAAGGATGACGCGATAGATTCAGTAAAAATACTAAATTCACGCCAAAAGCTAATATTTCGTAACTTTTGTACGTCAATGCCATGCAAGGCATTCTCTGGCATGACAAATTTCTTAGATAATATGCCAGAAAATTTTAGAGAGACCATACCTACTAATTATAGATAATAATAATAAACAAGTATTTTTATTTGAATTTTTTAAAATTTTCTTGCGAAAATATATTTTAACACCTCAAGCGGCAGTGAAAAAGGAAAAAAAAGTATTCATGAATTCCAGAAACAATTATGTTGACATTTTTTTTTAGCTATTGTGCAGGTATTACATTTATATAACTTGCATTAAAATCTCTTTATTTCTTTTTTCCAGGCTATGTCTTTTATCAGCAGCAACGGCCTGTCAACAGCATTGTCTCTAGTGATAGCAAGCGTGTTCTTTTCTTTTCCGTGACAACTTTTGGTAAGCCGATTTTAACTTTGTATAGCAAATTTTAAAAAGATTAGTCTTATTTTTTTTGCAATTTTATCCCTTAAATGTTTATTTGTTAAGAAATTACCATACAAAATTTTTAGCATTTATTACGTTAATTTAACAATCAATGTAATTAAAAAACTAATTAAACTAAAATTCATTTAATTTGTAAAGTAAATTTTTTAAGCATATTTAAACCTATATTAATCAAGACAAAGTGTTTTCACATTTTAAGTATTTTAATGACATAGATATGCAACTTAATACAAAATGTTAGTAGGTTTTTTTTTAAATTTTGTTTGATTCAAAAGATTTATACTTTAGTTTATAATCGCTTTTATCGAATGTCATAATTTAAAATCATATAAAACTAATAAAAATCAATTTCTCAATTAAAGATATTAAATTTATATTCATCTTTGATTTGGAAAGAGCTAGATGAATAAAATTTGGCAGACCTAGTATCTAAACTGTAGATTCATATCAAGTTTTGAAAAAAAATCTATTAAGGGGTTGACCGTCTGTCAGTCTGTATTTTCGCATGCAAATAAATGCAATAATTCAAATACGCAATGATTTAAATTAATGAAATTTGGTAAGTGATCTTGTGATTCTACAATTGTGTAAAGTTTTAAATTCATTTGGTCACTGCTTATAATTGCAGTAATTCTGGTAGACAAGAAAAGCTTGGTTTGATTTGGTTTAGTTTAGTTATATTAACGTCCAGTTTGAAGCAACACTTGGGCTATTTTTGGGACGGACCTCGTAATTTTGAACCGCGGTCAGATGACACCTGAGGACGACACCTGAGCCGGCACCCCCCTCTCCACACCACACCACACCACACCAGCGGGAGGACGTTTGGTCAGGACGGATTTAACGTGCAACAGACCCCCTTACACGACGGTTCTTCGGTGGAATCAGGTCTCGAACCTGAAACCCTCCGGTTTCGAAGCCGAGACCGTACCACCAGGCCACCGCGGCCCTCAGACAGGAAAAGCATCGAAGTACATAGAATAAAGGCAATCACTGATATATGTTTTATTTAGTGAAGAACTGATATTTCGCAAAAAGTTCTTGTTTTTGGGACTGGCTTAACAGCTGTAAACGAATCTTGTAATGAAACTCAAAAAATAAAAAACAAAATATAAGAGAAATAGATACCAATTCCTTGCCCGTCTACTAGGTATAGATTTCTGAGAAATAGTATCGATTTGATTTTTTTTAAAGCCTAGAACGAAACAGAAATTCATGTAATATGACAACTTCGCCCAAATCGGAAGATTTTTAAAACGGGACAATCTTCCATTTCCATGATTTTGTAAAATCAAATTGATAAATAATAAATTTTCTTATGCCCTTAATAAAGAATAAAATATTTTTTTTATATGCTATGCAACTGAAATACTAAGCATGTGGAACTAAAAACTATCATCGGAAATGGTCCGTTCCTAGTTTTTTGTATTGAAATCTCCCCTGACTAATCAAGATTAACAATTTTAATTACTTTTTTGCCTCTATAAAGCTTTTCGATTATATATATATATATATATATATATGCAATGATATTTTAAAATCTAATTTAAATCCTAATTAATGTCCTAATTTTTCCTCTTAATTTAGCCCATATTAATTTAAACGTTCTCTTATTTACTGATCCAATTTCCATTTTTTTATTTAATTAATTATACATATTCTCTATAAAACTGCTTACTTCAGCATTTAAAAATATCTAAATTTCCCTTTCCTAAATCGACACGTGTCAAAGAAATCCCTATCAAAATCTCAAAGGGGAAAATTTCTGGCTCTTCTGCTCTTGTATCACGATGTAAACGGACGTATCTCCTCGCTTCTTCCTTGTACATAATATGCCTCCCGTAATGAAATAAATCGAAGTTAACATTTCAAAAGTTTTTTTCTATCCGGCCACGTAACTGCTAAAACTTGTTTACATATTATATATATAACTTAATATGGATATACTATAGTACGAATTAAGTGTTTCACAAGATTTGAAGTTTAAAAGTAATAAAACTTTTGTTGAGGAAGCTTTAATACTAAGTTACCCAAAGTACTTAACTAAAATTTTATCAGTCATTAATCCCGGTGAACCAACTAGTCTCCCAAGTCTGCTCCAAGTATACTATTCTAACAAAGTATTCTTTTCTATGGGAAAATTAGGGTAACTATAACGAACTATAAAACATCGCAACTTTTTTTGGCTAGCTTTGCTTTATCTACCGTTGTTAGAAGTTTCAGCAAATGCTAAATGTGCTTTCAGGTCAAATCCACTTTGAGCCTAAAATAACCATATTCCCCTTTTGTTACGACAGCCTAAAATACGGCGCTTAATTGAATCGTAAACACATACTTAAATAAAGTAACGGAAGCGTGAATAGCTCATTTAGCGGAGAGCATGTGAAGGTCACGCTCTTTTGCGGTCCCTCAGGTAGCTTTAGGTAGGGAGCATTTGAAGGAGAATTTATCATTTTTTGATTACAGTGCTCGCTTTAAGAATGCACATTGCAGACCCCTTTAATAACATGCCGTAAATACCTAGTCCAAGTGGCGTTAAAAATATGACCACACCTGTTTACGCAAGTGGTTGCTAGGCGTCTTCGGACCACTGTTAAGGTCAGTAAAAATTCTATTATAAGTTTTATGCTCAAAGAGTTTCTTTTTTTTGAATTCGTCGGGCATAGCTCAGATAACGAGTGAATTGGAAAGCAACAACTTTGTTATCACTAAATAAAACTAAAAAGGATTTTTATAGCTCTCTCTGTTAACCTATTTATTACCGGAGGTCGAAATTTTGGAGTTAGTATGTATAGTTCGTACGAATAGAAAAATTCAGGCATTTTTTTTTGTGTGTGTGTAATTCCCTTTTGTAATATTGTTCAAAAAGAAGGAACACAAGACAAAATTACCATTTAGAGGACAGTTGCCTAATTTGGACCGTCGCCGAGATTCAGAGACCGATTTGGGAATTTTGCAGAACTAGGAAATTTGTCATTTTGTGAGCGTCCTTTGAAATTTCATGTTTTAATTATTTTTAATTTATTAATGATTTATGTTTGGTTATTTTTTAAGAAAATGGAAAAAAATTATATTTATTTATTACTAGCCGCCTTTCGCGACCAGCCGGTTAGCCAATCTTAATGTTCGTTTAAATTTTAATAATTAAATATTTTACGCAATTCTAATTTTAATAGATTCTTCATCAAAATATTTTAAAACTTCAAATTTTGATAGCCATTTAATTAATTCACTCATAATATTATAAAGGCCTTCAGTCATAACGTAATATGTATCTCTCTAATTTTCTGTTACCTCTTGTAGAATTTATGCTTTAAATTAAAGTGGAAAGAATTAATCTGCAATTAATATAATAAAATTTTTTACTGAAACAAAGCATTTTTTTTATAATATGATTACTGATAACAGAGTCACTGAGCGTTTAAACTTTATGGGCACTAAAGAATATCTTTCTTAATTTATGTAATATCTCAAGAATTTGTCAACAAAATTTTCTCAGATTCATCATGAACAGATCGATTAATTAACAATGTTTCATTTTAAATGCATCAAACACTAAGAAAATAAAATGAATCGTTTAAAATAATCGGTCAAAAACAGGTTTTAAAAAACTACTTAAAAACCGATGTACTTAAAACTATAAGCATATACAAAAAAATATATAACTAACATAAATACAATTTAATTACAAACGCATGCAACTAACCTAAAAATAATTTAAATCATTGAAAACAGGTTAAAAAAAAACTACTTAAAAAATGATGTACTTAAAACTATAAGCTTATACAAAAATATATAACTAACATAAATACAATTTAATTACAAAAGCATGCAACTAACCTAAAAATAATTTAAATCATCCGTTGATAATGGTTGTCATGTCAACCATCAGAACACAATGCGCATGCTTGAATTTTCAGCGCCAGTTACGGTAACGCAAATGCGTGAAATTTTCTACGCCAGTTGGGGTAACGCTATGCAGATTAGAAATTTTTAATTTCCTTTATTCTGTGTTATTTAATTCAAAAGTACTTCAGAATTAATCTGAAAGATGGATTAATTAATTTTAAATGCATAAAACATTAAGAAAATAAACAGAACCCCAGGTGCACATTCCCGACCTCTAAGGTATACATGTACCAAATTTGGTAGCTGTAGGTCAAATGACCTGGCCTGTAGAGCACCAACACACACACACACACACACATTGAGCTTTATTTATAAGTATAGAGTATAGATATAGATGACAAGTGAATGCTCGTTTATCAATAACTGATTATAATGAAAGATGCAATTATAGATCTGATTATTTTTAATTAATAAATAGTTTGTTATTCTAATATTCAATTAATTTATAAAATTTACATTTTTTTTTACAAATTTGGATACTGGAGTAAGCATTTTGTATATTTATTTACAAGATAATCGTATTCGAAAATCTAAAAATTACGGTTTGTCGTCGATAGGTGTAGTATATCAAATATTAAAAAGATTTAACCAAAAAACTGTATATATCGAAAGATGACATCTTGATTGGAAAAGGATTTTATTTTTCTTATATCATCTCATTGATATATCTTTAAGAAAACAAAATTCATCACTGAAGCTAAAAAAGTAATAAAAACAATGCTATTCAATTTGATAGGTACATAAAATGAGAAGAATACAAAATATATAATCGTATTCTTGAAATCCTCTGATCACGAACTGTTCGTTTTTTCCATCTTGGTCATGGTAGCCCTTTTGACTTCGAGAAAACCGAAAGCAGAATGCCCAGATACGAGATCGGCTTTTTGTTTTTAATATCTTTCATTTTTTTAACACTTATTCTCAGTTATAAATTAATGGATTTAATATTAATTTATTATTTTCAATAAATCTATCAATAAAGATTTCCAAATAATCACAATTTTTAAACAATAATTTATTAACACATAATTGAACAGAGCAGAGAAAATTGCTTCTAACTTCTCATTTTTTTCAGTTAACAGATCAGATCAAGACGATATACTCCTATGGCAGCAGTAGTAATTCAAATTTGCTTATTCAAATCGTTATGCCTTGAATTAAATTTAAATTTAAAAGGATCAAACATTCATCACACATTGTAGCAGAAACGCAGATGGCGAATCGTTTGACTCAGATGTATAATCCAATCTTTGAATCAAAGCTGTATCCCAGTTTTCGGAACTTTATATTTTCCTCTCATGAAATTCATGTTACAGGGATTTAGCATTTGCGTGTCCTCAATTTTAACTCGCTAATGTTCCAAGCAGGGATGCTTTAGCTCTGTCTACTCGCTACGATGCAGGCTAGTAAAAAAGATGTCTACCTGTACGGACAAAATGTACGTGTATATTAAATATAATTTAAATGATATGATTTTCTCATTCCATATGCAGCAATATAAAAAATTATGGCTCAGAAATGCTGAGTTTATTGAAGCTGAATATCTTCTATAAACTGAGATCTTCATAATAAAAAAAGAATTATTATGAAATAAATATTAATTATTAAGGAATTACCTCGGGAAACGTCTATTGTATTGTTGGAATGTTCTTGGTTTTTGTTATGCTTGTATTGTTCGGGAAAGGTTAGGGTTGATTCATTTAAGAGATTACGCAGAATTATAAATATTTTGGATTGTAATATAATACTTAATCATTTTAAATATTTTAGATTTGAATTCATATTTTTTTAAATAATAAGGAATGCGAGTCTTAAATTTTTCATATAGTCTTGATTCATTGCAAAATTTTACGACTTAGTTACAAGCGATGTATCTTAAAAATAAGGATTGACTACAGGCCCAATTTATTTATATTAATATACCGTTTTTAAAGAAACACTAAGGTTTTTCTGGGATGGCCTTTTTAATTTTGTGCCGCAGACAGACTGTAAAGATGACACATGAGCTGGCAACCCCTTCTCCAAATTTCCACACCACACCAGCAGGAAGACATTTGGCCCTGACGAAGTTTACGTACACCTACACCAAACCTTACACGACGGTTCTTTGACGGAATCTGGTTTCGAACCTGGAACTTTCAGATTTCGAAGCCGAAACACCTTACCATCAGGCCACTGCTGTCGAAAAATAAACTAAGACTTTACACTGATAAAATGTGGCCGAATTAATGTTAACTCAAAATGTTAGGAAAATCCAAAGGTAATATTAACGGTAAACCAGCGGGAGTGGCTTCCACGTAACATCTCGCATACTCTCTAATAAATGTAGTTACTATAAATGTACTTGTGTATTATTAACCCCTTAACTGTTTTATTTTCTTTACTCTCTAATAAGATGACATCTTCTATTTCGGGAATATTTTCTTACTTTGATTCAAATAGAAATGCATTGAATACTTGATTTATCTATATATTCGAAGTAATATTAATATTGAATTAGAATTGATTTGAATGGTTTATTTTTTGTTTACGACTATCAAAATTCGATAAATCGATGCACGTATGGCATTCGGGCAAAACAGTTAAGCGGTTAATCTAGGCATTGGCAAACAATAATTACAAAACAGCTTATTGGCATGCAATCTTTGGTGGTTAATTCCTGGAATTTCATTAATATACAAATACCAGAAAAACGAACTACATTTTGGATGTCTTTCTCCCTCCCAATTGATTGAAATCATAATTTGGCACAGACCTACAATTGTCGTCACAAAATTACATACTTTTAAGTTATTGCGTTTTTGAGTTATCTTAAAAAGTTATCTTGTTAAAAGACAGTCAATCCCTTGAAGGATTTGGCTCCAAATTTGATACATATCAATACTTTATTAAAACTATGTACCACATTTTATCTATCTGCCTTTCAACTTTTTTTAATTATCGTGTTAAATTACATTCTAACAAACGCATAAGTACACTTTCTATGAATGGATTTCATCCGAAATTTGATAGAAATCTACAAATGTGGTGGAAAGTCTACATACCAAATTTCATCTGTCCAGCTCAAGCGTCTGCCATAGCAGCTTTGAATTGTCGTGTTCACAGACAGACCGACATGATTCAGAAATGTCTGAAACGTAGAGATATGCCCAAATCTCAAATTCAAATTTTTTGAACTGGTACAATACTTTTCTTAGAGTACTTCGTATATGAGAAAGTAAAAATAAATGGGAAATTCACAAAATTCACAAACAAAAAAATTGGGGAAGTATTTATGGAGTTACATTTCTTTACAATTACAATTTTTCTTTATTTTCAATTCTGTTACTGTTTATTTAATAGGTGTAATAATTTATTGTATGGAACGAATCGAGTTTAACTAATTACCCAATTAAAATTTCTTTTTCCGAAAATTTTTATCCGATAAATAGAAATTTTTAATAAATGAATTATTTTATTAATTATAAAAATAATTTAAATTAATTTAAAAATTACAGAAGTAAAAATCTACCACAGTATGACAGTTTAAATCAAACTCGATAACTGCAAAACGCAAAGTGCTAGCTGGATGAAATTTGTTTAATAACTGTCATATAGTTTCGTATAAAAGTTGGTGCCAAATACATCAGGTGATTGACCGTCTGTCAGTCTACTTTTGCTTGTATTTAAACTCGATATGTAAAAAAGTTACAAGTTCAATAAATAAAGGCTGGTTCGCAATTTCTGCTTCTGAAGTGCAAACGTGTATCAAATTATGACCAAATCACCAAAAGGTTTGCCTGTCTCTCAATCTGTAATTTTCCATGCACGCAAACGCGATAGCAAAAAACACAATGTCTCAAATAAATAACAATTTAGTATGCAATAGTTGTGATAAAATTTTCGTTTCAATTGGTCGGAAATAGGCTCCAAACACATTCGATTTTCTGGTAACGTGTAATGTATCTGCGATTAATCGTATAAAATTGCACGCTCGCTTCAGTAAAAGCACTGGATCTTTTTTTTTTCATAGTGTTGTTCGCCTATGACTTGCAATTCTTATTTCTTCACTATACTAGTAAGCATACAATTGCCATGTGTGAAAATGAAAACCTGACCCCTCGTGGCATTATGGTCTGGACCTAAGTCCACAGTTTTATGCGGAGGCACATGTGTGTGTGTGTGTGGGGGGGGGGGGTTAAGATGCGCCAGAAGGTTTCAGGAAGTGCTCTTCCGTTGGTTTGGCACATCAGTAATATCTCAACTCGCCAGACGGATAAAACTTGGAATTGTCTTATTTCAACTCTTTAATTAAAACAATTAAATCCAAAATTTCATTAACTCAAACTTTTTTTTAGTTTAAATTTCAAATAACTGACCTTGTCCAGATAGTAAAATAATTGTAATTTTAATAAGTTCCGAAAAAGGTGTCAAAATATTTGGCCATTTTAGCTTGCCATTTTTTCCCCCCTTAAAAGCAACTTGATCCGGTTGAAATTTTGTCAGTGTTGATATAAAAGTAAATTATCAAAACAAATGAAAAGTAGCTAAAAAATATCGATTAATTATCTCTATAATATTTATTTTCTGAAAAAAGGATAATACAACTTTTCGGATGGCGAGAGAAATTCAATGAACATTCAGATTCTCATCAAATAATTTAACTTTTAAACTCTTGTTTTTGTGAAATAACTAAATTAATAAAATAAAAGTATTATTCCAGTTTGAATATCTTTTTTGTTTCCGCAGAAGCAGTAACCTTACGTATTCTGTAATATAATTTTTGAGACATTAAATTGCACCTGAAACTGTGAAATTTTACTTAAAATTCATTATCTCATCTGTTAATTTGTCTTCAGTGTACATCTTTTGGTAACGAACGATATCCGTAACAGTGTGAAAATATGTTATTCTTGAAAAGAAATATTTCCAAATCTTCCAGAATGCGAATTGCATGCTTATTTATCTTAAAATGTGAAGTTATTTCTTCTCATGTGACGCAAAATATGATAATGTCGTGCGAAGATGTTCTCCTTTCTCGAGCGTAAATTGATATTTGATCTCCATTCATGGCGAAATCTTGCTGCAATTTTGCCGAAAATTACCGCCATAACGTTCGAAACAACGGACTTTCTTATATTTCATATTTAACCACTGTCGCAAAAGCCAAAATAACGATATTAAAATCGCCGTATAACCGAAGAAACATCTGGCAACGATACATTCGCAGACGATTGTTCAATAAAGAAGGAAACAAAGAAAACATCTTTTTTTCTTCTTCTAGAAGATGACTGCATGAAAGCGTACTTTATGAACCACAACCGCCAGGATTAACATAACTCCATTGTATCATAAAACAGAGATGGAGGCAAAAGCGATTTCAAAACCTGGATTTCATTTCTGGGTTTCAAGGCCGCATTACGCATGCTGCATGTTTTTTCTTTCTCTAACCTTGCTCAGTTTTTATACTCGTGCATGCATTAAAAAATTTTATGCTTGCGTTTTTTTTCCCCTTGATCTATTATTTAAAATAGCTTAGTTGCATTAGGATAATTTAATGTTATAAAAACAGCTTACCAAAATGGAACAAATTCCAAAATGATAATTTTATTTGTTAACACACTGCCTACGGGTCACGAGATTTCTCGTTTTTAGCAGGCCGAACGTTGTGGATTGTGGACGGGTCACGAAATATCTCGTTTTCGTATTTTTTTTTCCCCGGCTAAGTCGATGCATAACAAACCAGAGGCAAATATTTAACACATTAACCACTTAACTGTTTTATTTTCTTTACTGTCTAATAAGATGACACCTTCTATTTTGGGAATATTTTCTTATTTTGATTCAAATGGAAATCCATTGAATACTTGACTTATCCATGTATTCTAAGTGATTTTAATATTGAATTATAATCGTTATGAATGGTTCATTTTTTACTTACAACTATCGAAATTCGATAAATCGATACACGTATAGCGTACGGGCAAAACAGTTAAGCTGTTAAGGACCGATCACACTCTAAAGCATTAATCGTTTAAATAAATGTAAAAAAATCTTATGTCATAAATATATGTATAAAACAGTAATAGTTAAAAATAATTTATGTAAATATAATACAAATTAAAAATGTGCATATATGCATCCTATTGCTTGCCAAGCATGCTTGTAGAGCGATCAAAAATGTGCGGGCCCTCGGAGTGCGTTGAGCTCACAAAGCGCCGTACGAAATATGTTAATTAAGCAACGGAAACAAAAGGAAGATACAGTACACTCCGAATATCCGGCTTAATGTGGTGGAAAGGCAGGCCGGAATTCTATGAATTCATTTCGTTGCCCATCAATACCAGAAGATTTTATACCAAAACTCACTGTTATAATATGTATTTTCTCACTTCTTCACGCACTAATCCCTTCATTTATCTTAGCGTAAACGACCCCATTGTCCGGTGAATCATAGAAACAGTTGCCGGTAATGTGTCGAGTTAAAATAGAAGGGTCTTACTGGTAGTTTATATACTACTGCACTGCACGCTTCAAGAATTTATTAGAGAAAAAGTAAGCTAAAGGATATAAGCTGTTCACATTTTAACATAAATTCGGTAATGCCCAACTTAAATGTTGGTGGTAAGGTCTCGGCTTCGGAACCAGAAGGTTTCATTTTCGAGACCCGATTCCACCGAAGAACCGTCGTGTAAGGGGGTCTGTTGCACGTTAAATCCGTCCTGACCAAACGTCCTCCCACTGGTGTGGTGTGGTGTGGAGAGGGGGGTGCCAGCTCAGGTGTCGTCCCCGTCATCTGACCGTGGTTCAAAATTACGAGGTCCGTCCCAAAATAGCCCAAGTGTTGCTTCAAACGGGACGTTAATATAACTAAACTAAACTAAAACCAACTTAAATGCAGAAAAAAATGTAAGTAGTAGGTCTTGTGTGATTAAGAAAATTAGCTCAAACTGATTTTATTTTTCACTAATAAATGATTACACAGATATGAAAAGGTAACCCTAAGATAACTTACAGTTTACAAGTTATGAAAAAGTCCTTAATAGATAACTTAATAGACGTCTTGCCTTCTTTATTTAATTACGGTAAAAGAAAACTAGACTGGATAGTACAGAAGCCGGGTACTCGGGAGTATACTGATGTACGTAAATGCTTGATTGTTATTTTTTATATCACGTAAACGCAAAAAACATTTTATATCAAAGATAAATGCAATTTATTATTATCAAAAATCAAATTTAATACAAAAAATTAAGAAATGCGGATAGTTCAAGTTCGTCTGATGTATCTTAGCTTATCTAATATAACTAGATGACTGGAAATGAAGGCGAAAAATCTGACATACTATATTATTAACTAACAAGAAAAAAAAATGAGCCGAATGTTAAGATGTGATGCATGCGATAAAAAAAAGAAACTATGTTATAAAAAATTTTTTAAACAAATTTAAACTTAACTAAAAAAAGGTACATTAAATAATTCATTTTCTCTACAACTTTCTTAAATTGAAAAATGAATATTTAAAAAAATTCTTCTACTAGTGTATTTAAAAGGAAGGTTATTCTTATAAAAAAATGTGAATATTAAAATGATATTAAGGTGTTTTAACCCTTTGCACTCTAATGTCTTCCCTCAGTGACCATTCAAGATGGTGCATCATTTTGAAATTTTATTTATTTAATTTTAATCGTTAAAATTACCTACAGAATGTTAAAAAGATGTAGATTCATTTTTCAAGGAAACTCAACGTAAAATAGTTGCATGCAATTATTTTTTGTTGCAATCAACAAATCCGTGTAGTAAGTGAATATTTATGCATCGAATCATCTTTCCGAGTGTAAAGGGTTAATATTTTCTCTATGTAGCAAAAAAAAAAAAACTGAAATGAATTATTATAAGTTATTAAAACTATCAACTGCAATCCTTACATTAAATATTCATTCGTGTCATTAAATGCAGAGTATTTCATTCAATTTCTTTAGTAACTCATATGATGACTCATATTAACCCTTTAAAATACCATTTTTTTCTAGTTATGGCATATTAAAATAGTTTTAGGATTAAGATTGGGTTAAGCAAAGTGATTCATTTAGCTTATTAAATAAATTTAATTTGATTAATTGGTATGGTTAATTATTAAATAACAAATCAAGCTACACCATTGTATGTGAGATAAGGAACTGAAATGCCTACGTTTCTGTCTAATTGCAAAATTTGGCAGAACTTGAGTTAGTCTACATAATTCCATACAAAAACTGAAAAATTTCGCTAGAAGCATACTTCCCACGGCCCCTGAAAGGGTTAAAGTCCTGCTTTGAAACAGCCTATGTGCTATTACAGAATGGATCTAGATCTAGCGATATTGAACTATGATCGGACGACAAGGACAAGTTGGTACTTTTCTCTCCAAATTTTCGTACCATATTATAGGCAAGACAGACGTTTGACACTCGACATCATATTTAACGTGCATTAGTATCATCTATACTGTCAACTTTCGTGGAATCTGGTCTCAAAGTTGAGATCTTACAGCTAGACAACCTCAGTTTGCTAATAATGAGTGGTTAGTGAGCTATTAAAAGCTAAACAGATTTTCGTTCTTTTGTACCTTTCCTCCGATTCTATTCAAATTTCAAGAACATTAGTGTTGCTTGAAAAATTGTGCTTACTGATTCAATGTTAACCTACACGCAAGTATATTAGTAGTAAAACAATCTGTATCTTATTATGAAAGCATTTTTACGTATTTTTATTCAACTGAATTTGCTTCATTTTTGTAAAAATAGAGTTTGTTATCGATATTTCCCTCTCTTCCAGATGCAGTAGAGTCTTTTTTATTTGCGTGTTTTTGATGACATCGCAATATTTTCAGAACCCAAATATTTGAAAAATTATTAATTTTAATTCAAGTCGTGAATTTCCATTTTAATTTTAGTCATGAATTTTAGAAAGAAGTTGGTTTTGAAATTCCATAATAATTATAAATTAATGATTGAAAATTGAAAAAAAAACAATGAACGAAATATTTGAAATTTTAATTTTAATTTAAATAAAACTTATCGTGGCTATGTATGCATTTATATATTTATGAACGTATGTATATTCCACATCTCCTCCTAAGCGGCTGGGTCAATTCCAACGAAACTTCGTACACTTATTCTTTCAGACAAGAGAAAGAATACCGTTAACTTTTCTAAGAGAAAAAATTAATCAAATATTCAATTAATTATTAATTAATCGAAATTTTGACACTATTCTGCAATAAATTCGAAAAAATTATTTTACTAGAAATAATGTAATACAATCTGTAAATTCAAATTTTTACTACAACGATACCAAATTCCTTTCTGTGCAATTTTTTCTTCAGTTAATTTTAATTGTTTTGAAATTTTACATGGACAAGTTTAATATACATTCACAGTAAGACTTTGATACCCTCTACCACTATTTTTTTTTGAATTTTTTTTATTTGTTGGTTTAGAGCCTTTATCCAACAGTGAAGGGAAAAATTGTATACCCTTCCACTTCAAGCGATTATAAATGACCATGACCAAAGGACTGTCAATTAAATGATTTGGTTTAATGAAAGGATTGTGTTTATTATAATAAGTTATGCAAAATTATTTTTAGGTTGAAAATGTTAAATATAAAATTATATTAGTGTCTATCAACAGCAGGTATACTAACTAGTATTATAAATATGTATTTTTGTTAAAAAAATATTTATTTTATTGAATTTGAATTGAACAAAATGATAAATTTGATAAAATTATGTAGACCATAAAATTCGAGACTTCATCCTTAATAAAACTTATCTTTACATTTTTTATTTAAAAATATAATCTTTAATTAAAGTTTAGTATTATTTGAATTTAGTATCTAATAATGTACATTTTTTTTTCTCTTTTCAGTGATTTTAAGGTGTCCTTGCTGGGGATATTTTGCCGAGTCGACATTTAAATGCACATTTTATGATTAATCCAACATTAAATTTTGTTTTAAGTAATTTATGTTGTTAAAATTCTTACTGTTTAATTTATAACCACTTGCTTAAATAAAACCGCATGTGCCTTTGAATTTACTGCAAAAAAACTGATAGGAACTTTCTCGTATTGTTTGCAATTACAAATTTTTACTGTGTATAAAAAAAATCAGATTTCAATTTATTAAGCGATATTATTAAAGATTAGAATTTTTAATGAATGAATTTTGTAAATTAAATACTAGTTTATATGCATAATAAATTATTTATCATTCTTTAATTATACTAAGTCTTTAATATTAGATGGAAATTTAAAGCTTATGAAAGAACATTTTTTTGAGTATCTAAAATTTTCAAAAATTTAAAAATTATTTATTAATAGAACTATTAATTTTAATTTGCAAATATCTGCTTAAATCGCAGTAAAATTTATGGTTTTTAAATATAATCTTATTTCAATTTTTTTTTCTTTTTTGTGTTTAGTGTGTTTGTATTCAGATTATTTATGAAAAATTCTGTGTTTGAAAGTTGTAAATGTTTTATTTTTCTTATTAAAATCCGTGAAAGATACATGTTTAATATTTTCAAAATATCTTTAAAACAGAGGGAAAAAAGTTCTTTAATATGTCATTTCGTTGAGTGTATGCTTTTACCAATTTATTCAAGTAAATGTAATTGTAAATTGTGGATATGAAATAAATTATAACTTATTGCTGGTTCAAATCACTGTATATGCATAAATCTTTGCGAATGTATTTCAAAATAAAATGTAACACTCATTTCGTTTATTTGCACTTCTTTCACATTATAAAAAATTGTTCAAACCAATTTCTCCTTACTACAATGAAAAAGACTGATTATAATCGCTAAGTTTTTAAAATTGATGATAATAAAAGCATTATAAAAAACAGACTAAGTTTTTAACAAAGAAGGAATAAATAAAATGTATGGAATAGAAATTTATATAATATATTATTTGAAACAAGATTTTAGTTGATATGTAAAAATTCTGCAAAAATAATTTTAATGTGCTCATAAAAACATGTCATATCTACAAACAAAACATAACAAGTCATTGTATGCATTATCATTTACAATATTAAGTTTATCAATAATGAAAAGTCTATGTAGAAAGAAGTGAGATTTTCTTTTGATAAAATTAATGGCTTATATATCATTAGAATAATGATAAGGAATCAAAATTGCAGAGAAAACTGAAAGAGAAGTCTGGAGAAAATTTTCGTGAAAAAGGAAGAGCGCGGATTGAAAATGTTAAATGAATTTTATTAACAAGTAGAATATACTATCTAGACAACATGCGACTGAATTTTTAAGTTGTAACAAATTTCAGTTTAACTCTTGGTTTACTGACATGTCCAGTATACATCTTTCTAAGAAGATCTGCCAAATTTTGTGTCTAAAGAAAACAGTATATAAAAAAAAATCTGATTCTAAAATTTAAAAGGCCAGCTTATTTGAATAGATAAAAACAGTTACGTAAGTCATAATTTAAGCGGAATCTAAAATGCCTTTTCAAGCAAAAACTATGTTGACCTTGCACGACCACAACAAAGAATCCTCTTTCGTGCTTTATGACGCTCCAAAACATCCGTTTTATTTCTTTTGCAGAAAATTATGGACCTGTTTTCAGTCTCAGAGTTCTTGAAATATGAGGCTCAGTTAGTGAGTTTATTTTTATTTTTTATTCATAAATAATTAGGAGTTTCAGACCGAATGATATTTGTTATTGTAAAAAACAAAACCCTCTTCAGTATATCTCTAGTAGTACATGCTTTGGAGACGTCTCAAATCGTTCATAATTATACTGGTATCCATATATATTAAGGAATAAAAAAACTGCTAATTTTCGTACATAAAAGTAATTTGTTAGTGTCCCAAAGAATCTTCCCTAATTGCCAGGAAAGGAATTAGTCATTACTGATTGGTTGTTGAATATGCAAATCTTTTCAATCATGTCAAAGTCACAGAAAATTATAAGGGAAGCGCAAAAATACAATATATGTTATGCATATGAGAAGTCATTTCTCTTAACATTGACAAATGATATAGACCAAGGGTTACGTATAGATGATTTTTAACTAAGGAAATATTGCGGTTGAATTTATAGAAGATCGTCCTGTTTTTGCCGATTATTTTGAAAGTTCTAAAGACGTATCTACACAGTTATGGTACCGATTTCGAAGATTAAAATAGTTTTTAGATGTTAGGATTTTGATAGGTCCTCAAAAACTACTCACAAATGGGGATCATTTTACAAAGTTTACGGTCAAAGAATTCATTTAATGACTGCTGTTAAAATGGCAAAAGGAAATAAACTTCATAGATTTGAATATGAGGACAGATATGATATTAGAATATTATTTTGTTTGCTCATAAACCAGTTAGATGCATTTCAGGGATTATTTCCAACATAAAGAAGAGATGTGAACGGTATGTTGAACAAGATAATTGGATTAATCGGTGCTGGCAAAATGTTCTTATCACACATGAAAGCATTTTTTTTGTTTGTTACCCGATTCAAGATACCAGTATATTTGGCATGCATTTGGAACATATTGGAATTTGACCCTACAAAGTGGTATTACGGTCTTTGAAGCAAGATATTGAATCAGCCAATAGAAAACTGTTCCTTGAAAAGGGGCAACATGCTTGCATGAACCTATTATGATTAAATTTAAATATCTAATTAATAAAATGTACAAATTATATTTTTAGTTGAAAAAAATAAATTTTAATTGAAAATCTTTCGAAACTACTTTTTTTTCCCTATTTATCTAATATTTAAAAAGATTAAATGGCTCAAAGATAAAGGTATAATGCTGTATATAGTAAAAGTAAATATGCGTATAGTTAAAATGAAATATTCTCTAAAATGAGTAGTTTAAAAAAATAGCTATTTTAGAAAAAAAATTTGCCTAATTTTGTATTAAAAAATTTAAAAATAAAACATTTTATTTAGTTATATTTTAGGTGAATTTTTCATTTAATGTTTTTTTTAAAGCGCAAAAGTTAAGAGATTCAAGCAAATGTTCAAGAAATAAAAACTCAAAGATTTTTCAAGTATAAACGGAAGACATATAGAAACATTCTAAAATATTATTTACAAAAAATGCTGAATAGAAATTAAGACAATGCTGAAAAAAATTTCATATTACGAAAGTGTTGAAAATTTCCAAGAATTTCAGCCCTTTCCAAGAGCTTAGAAATGGTAATGGAAAAAGAATTTGATGCATAAATATGTAAAATTTCATTGAAAATTACTTTAAAGTAGGTATATGTATTTCTTTTAATAATAAAAATATAGTCGTAAACTTTAATATTTTGTATTTGTATTATAATATAAACTTAGTATTTTGTATTAGTACCTAACGCTCTTGTTGTTACAGTCTTTTTCTTGTTATTTTTCGGTCAGCACAGCATACTTAACAAAACACGTGATTTAAAAACTTAACATTCCTGCTTAAAGTTTTATCAAATTCTTTTCCATTATTCATCCCTACAAATTTGAAATTAGAGAAACGAACTATCTGACATTTTTTTCTGATAAATTTTCTTAAATTTTAAAAGTAATCTCACTTCATATTTGTGAGAAATAAGTGTGTGAAGCAGTTATGGATGTTTTTCTAATATACCGAGATACAAATTGGAAATAATTGAATCAGTTTTTAATTTTACAGAATCTATGTTTTTTTAAAAAGCGTACTTAATCTCACCCCCTGGACTTTCTCGTTTGTTAATGATACAATATGGAGCATTTAGTGCTTTATGGTACAGAGAAGAAAATCGCATTCCACGCGTTTTAGCTTTGACGTAAAAACAAATAAAATATTGAATATTTAAAAAGTATTCAATATTTTATTAAATATAATAGAAAATTGAATAAAAATTTCACGTCTTTCTAACATTTGGGAAATCAAAATCACATATGAAGACTCGTATGATGAATTTTCGTATACTGCATTTCCGATTTATAATAAAATATCCGCTAATAAAGAAATTGACGGACGTTTGATGGAATCCTTTGATGGACTTCAGTCAAAATTTGAAAAAGATATACAATTCTGACCATAATATAATAGGATGAATTTAATTATTTTAGCTTTTTTGTATTTTTGAGTTATTAAATCCAAAGTTTAGCAGTCAGGTAGATTTCATGTGAACGGATTTCTTCCAAAATCTAACAAATGTGCTTTTATTGGTCTCATTGGTAGAAATAGTTGCAATCGGGTAAAATCATGGAGCAATGTATTTTATATTAAACATTCTTCTAATGAACAATTAAGACATAATCTATAATATAAATCAAAATTTATTTCAACTTACGGAATTTTGGATCCAGTTTTAGGAAGGAGGCATCAACTACTGTTGTGAAAATCAGTCACGCTATATAGATTTCCAGGTTTTTAACACAACAATAAAACTGGATAATGATCGATAATTGTCCTTTATTCGATGACGGAGCATTATTGAAAAGAAAACTCAGTGGTTGAGACTTTTCGTTATAAGATCCATTTTGATAATAACACGAAACTCAGCTATGTCCTTCATAACAATTGATATATAGGAAGCTTTTCACATAGTTTTATATTGACCATAGTTTGGAATTTTCTTTTCTAGGCGTCGTCAAACTGAGATTTCACCTGTAACATTCAAGAAAGCTGCTTAACATCAGTCAGTTATTTAAATTTTTGTCTGTATTCTATAATTTTTATTTTCAAAAAACTACCAGAAGGATTTAAAGGGATTCATTTCTCAACGAAATAATTATTTTCTTTAAAGGTGGTTTTACACTTAGCCTGGTTCAAAGCATCTAGTAATACCACGCATGCGCAGAAACTGTGCAGTAGCAAGTATTTATCCAGGCCGGGATAGCCTGGTTGGTAGATCGTCGGATTCGCTTCCCTTAGGTTGCGAATTCGAACCCCGCCGGTCGAAGATTCCCCGTGTGCTTGGTGCATGACGAGCGTTAAATCTGTCGTGGTCACAAAGTCCTCTATGTCGAGAGTAATACCACTGGGGGTACTGGATCAGGGGTGATCGTTCTCTGATTCAGGTCTAAATTACGATCTATGGTTGAGTGAATGAAGTCCGCCCCGTAAAAAGGGTTGTGACGTGTGCTTAGTTAAGTCGTTCTCTTGGCCCTAGCTGGCGCTACTATAGAAACAAGAGGCGCCACCCCCCACCCTCAAATCGGCTGTCTTCGAACAGCGGGCTTGTCCTTGGCAAGTGCCATAAGAAACATCAACAAGTATTTATCCTGTCCAGACAAGAACTTGCTGTTGTCCGATCTCTTAGCGCATGCGCTATCTTCCTTCTCCGCATGCGTGACTTATTGGAATCTCATGAGCTGAGAGTAAGTCAACCATCTAACTCTCCCTGATCCGCCCGAAGGCATACGGATTTAAACCATAAAACTGAATGACCGGACCGCCGCAACAGCAATTGGCGGGAACTGTGGTTGAGTCCTAAGAGCCGTCACCGGCCACGGTACAACCCTTCCTGAAGGAAGTACGTCCCGTCATCGATGGGAGGAGTCAGATCCCCCACCTATTAGTGTTCCCTCCAGGATGGCGAGATCCAACCACCATGCCGGAAGCATCTCATCCTCATTTCGAGGTGCCCTCCGGGGGGTATAAGCTGAGAGTAAACCCACCTTTAGGCAATGTAAAAATCGTGTTACAGTTACTGTCTATTTTTGGAAAAGGAAGACACTCACGCTTTTGCACATGCGGCAAGAAGAGTTGATTTTATAAAAATAAAAGATTTAAGATGGAGCAGATGTTTTAGCAATGCAATAAACCCAGATTAAAACCGGAATTAAATGGCGTAGAAATCGTGGATAACGTACAAAATGGAACTAACCATATGAACATTAGCGGATTTAGGTATTTTACAGTCTTAGAATTTGTACATTATAAGGTACTTTTTTTTAATAAGACGGTCAATTTAGTTTAATATTTCAGCGTATTTTTAAAGTATTAAGCATTTTAAAATTATTTCTTTTGTTTTATCATCTTAATAAATATATATTTGTTTTAATCTATCTATTGCGATTCCAGAATGCTTGATGAATGGGCACAATATTCTTAAATCAGATGTCCGGCTTATAAATATTTTAATACCTAAATAAACAAAATGGAAATTTATAGGGACCTGATCAATTACATTTGATAAAGAGTTAAAATCATCCTAATATTTCCTCATCCATACAACTTTTGTTCCCACCATATTTATTTATTTGGCAACTAGAAAAATAAAAGTTTTTAAAACAACTTTCTTACATCCCACCGCTAAATTGCAGCTCTAGGCAACTGCTTAATTGGAAATTAGTCACAGCCTATGAATAATAAATATACAGGTTTCGAATTAAAATCAAATACTAGTGAAAACGAGAGTCTAAATGAAACGAAAGGCATAGTTCATTGAATCTGCCTCAATGAACTCTGGGAATAAGGTAATCTTAATTACTACATATCACCACTTTTGGGAATAAAATCATCCAATGTGGTATCTCTGGTATCTGAAGCGAAAATTATTCGGTGCATTCTAGTAGGCTATGGTATTTTAGAATATCAACTAGTCTCGTAAAAGCATTTGGACTTGCACATGAAATTTTGCACACGAATATAGATTAGAAGTAAATTCCGATTTCTCGCAGAAAAAGTAAAGTTAAATGCCCGAAATTTAAATCAGAATTAAATTTCATCATATCCTTGTTGTTGTTGTTTCTTATGATACTTGCCATGGACAAGCCCGCTGTTACTAAGACAGCGATTTTAAGCCTGTGGGGGAGCGTCTCTTGTTTTTATAGTAGCGCCATCTAGGACCAAAAGAACAACTTAGCTACAGATATGTCACAACCCTTTTTACGGGGTGAACTTCATTCTCGCATTTCATTCATTCACAGATCGTCATTTAAACCTGAATCAGAGAACGATCACCCCTGATCCAGTACCCCCAATGGTATTACTCTCGACATGGAGGACTGGACTCTGTAACCACGACAGATTTTACGCGCGTCAGCCACCAAGCACGCGGGGAATCTTCGGCCGGCGGGGTTCGCAACCTAAGGTTGCGAATCCAACGTTCTACCAACCAGGCTATCCGGGCCTGTTATCATACCCTAAAATGTATTATTAAAACTCTTTAACCAGTTAACTGTTTTTGACGAGTATACTTGTCGTGGAAAAATACAACATTTTGCATTATGAGGAATCTATTCAATTATTATATTTATGTAACAATTGTTTAATTATTATATTCATAATTATTAATTATTATATTATATAATTGTAGTAAATAATTATATATATATTTATGACAATTTAGATGCACATTTTCCGAAGAGCTCGAAAGAATTAACTGGTTAATCGTCTGTGGGAGAACATGTAAACGAATTAGTTTACTTAAAATTTATTTCTTGTCACTTAATATGAAAACAGTTTGACCACATTAACATGCTGCAAGCATCGAAAATAAATTCAGATGGAATAATGGACTATGTGTGCAATTAGAAAAAAAAATTCTAATTGTCCGTTTGTTTAGCAGCTAAGTTTTATCTTCTTGTAATATGACTCCAACGAAAGTTGAAAGAGCTTGGATTAAAACTTTCAACATATTTATATTTTTCCAGTGATTTACACTCGTAACATTTAGTCGAAAGCAAGTATTGCTAATATAATTGATCTTAAAAGAAAAAAAAAGATTTAAAAGCATCATAAATTGTTTTTACTGTCATTTTAAGAAGTACAATAAATCTTATAATGGCAGCTATTATTGTGTGTATACGTGCATTAATTTCATACCAATAGTTAATTTTGATTTATAACTCAGAATAAACCTTTTTGAACTGCTGATTCTGAAACTTAATTCAAATAAAAGTTATTTTCCGAAATCTAACATTTTAGAAAACTCCCCAAGGCATTAAATGGTTAATTTTACGAATGAAAACAATTGTAAGCACATTTCAAATCGCTATAGCGAATTCAACTGAATTCAAAACCAGAGCAGTCTAAAAATATACTTCAACTTGTTTTCGTTTACTTCTAATTTTATTTGAAACATCCCTGTTGCAGTAATTTTCTGTTATTTATCTTAATTGTCTGATTAGTATTGCACGTTGTTCCTCTAGATTATGCAATATTATGCTCAAATGAGACCGCATTCTAAATATGTGCCTTTATTTTGTAACCTTCGATTCAATGGTTCGAGCTGATACAAACAAATGCTTATCATACCAAATAATAAGAAAGTTTCTGGAAATTTGGTGTTTACATTTAGTAAATTTAAGCACTTTGAACATTTGCTAATAGTTTTAAGCATTTTTCGATGGAATGATTTCCATTTCAGTTTTTCACTTACTTATAAGACAGCAATATTCCACAGATGAATTTCATACTACACACCAACGGGATTGGTCGATCCGAAACTTTCTCATACTCCTTATTAAAAATGGTATTTTCCTATCTTTTC
>JAPMOR010060364.1:154083-166275 GCA_026543865.1 Argiope aurantia
CATGGCACAGAAATCGAGTTTATTGCTAATTATCGAATGGCAACAGTAAAAACTGTAAAATATTGTTAGAAATGATCCGGAGGTAGGTCGCCATGCCACTGAAGAGGGCATTCAGTCAGAGGAAAGAAGATATAAAAGAAATCAAGAAATATGCTTCAAATAAAAATTTCAATCAAGCTCAAAAATAGTCTTAACCGTTATCAGATAAGTAATCGAGGTAAGACTTAAGATTAATGTACAGCTTCTCGCCAAGCACGTCAAAATCGTGCCAATGGTCCAAAAACTCTTTAAAATTCTGTAATCCTAGGTGTATAACCGAAATGCTAATAAACGACTTATAAGGTTGCAATAAAAATTGTCACGATTATATTTAGAGAGAAATAACTCCCCAACATTTCAGTTTTGGCGTCCGTACATAATTTTGGCCTAAGTGAAGATTAATGTGCACCATCTGTTTGTCGCCAATATTGCAACCCATCGGATGCCTGTTATAGCAACCGTATTGCTGTTTTGTTTACTACTTTTTGCAATGGTTGAATTGTACATAAACTACAATTACATTATGAAAAATGTTAAATTAAAAATATTAAAAAATATCGATTAAAGATTTTAATTTAGTTCTCTATTATAATTAAAATTTATTAAATAAAGAAAGTTAATCTTATAATTAAAAGTTATTTTCTTCTTTCTTTTTTTTTAATGTGAATACGAACAGAAAATATTAATTCTTTTGCAATTTTTAATTGTCAGTATGCGCTTTAAAAAAATCGTCTGCATTCTCACTTTAAAAGACAGCTGCAATGGAATTCTTCGCAGTTCTCGTAATTTTTTTGGTGTTATAACGGTCGGTTCCCTTCATAATTTGTTATGTCGGGAGTATTTCCAACCTGTAGAATGGATGAAGGGTGAGTTAAACATGCATATATATATATATTTTACGAGTTGATGAAGTTAGGAAAGGATGCTTGTTTGAAATTTTGTATTGAGAATGGTTTCATATCGAACCGGTTGATTGGATGAAGGGTGAGTGAAATATATTTTTTTACGAGTTGACGAAGGTGGGAAAAGTATGTTTGTTTGAAATTTTGTATGCAGAATGTTCCGATTGCTTATTTCTCCGTTTTTTTTTTCTTTTCTCTTGGTTATGTACTATTTCTGTTATCCACACAGTCTTTATGTTCAATGTGCTAGCGAAGCTACTAGGTTCCCGCTCCCGCTGCTAGCGGAGCAGTAGGATGTTTTATTTTTTTAAGTTAAAAAATTCTGCCCGGTGCCTTCTACAGATGCCGAAGGCATCTGTAGAAGGCACGAGGCAGTATGAAAAAAAAAACAATACTTATCAGTAAAAAGTCATAATTAGATGGCGGGAAATGGTAACCGTAACTGTTCCGCGGAAGTATTTGTTTATTTTGTCCGCCATCTTTATTGGCGACTTGGCATTGTTGGCGCAGCTGGGTGCACACTAAAATTCACTTTTACCATAATTTTAAGTCTAGCTATAATCACTATGACTTGCCTACGGAAATTGATACTCATATCTTTTAAAACAAATTATCTTATAAAAACGTTTTTTCTTGTATTATTTTTAAGACTAAAAAAAATAACCCTTTTAATGTAAATTTCATATAAGTACAATTTTTTTAATTGCAATAATATTTTTAATTCAATTTTATATACTATATGAAACATTGTTTTTAAATACTATGATGGAATGCAAACTCTCCATCAAAACATTCAAGTACGTACTTTTGCCAATCCTTCAATCCGTAGTAGGATTTTCATTTCCCCTTTTATTTCCTAATATTACTCACTTTGTAATTTGCAGCAAACTGTTTTAATTGAATTCATGTGTTTTAGTCGTATCAAGTTTCAAGGTGAAATGTTTCTTTAAGAAATGATTGCCCTAAAAACCCAATAATGTTGGTGAACAAACTGGTCGCCAAAGACGGGTAGTTAAAATATAATTTTATGAAATAAGTTTAATTTTAAATTCAATTATAATCACATAGAATATTAATCAAATTTTAAGCCCTCTGTTAGTTTCTTTTTATTTCCTTCCTTAAATAGTAGTAATGTATCTTGTGAATATAAAACCTATTTTACGAGATGACGATTTGCTTCGATTCTTTTTACTTTATAATTAGGATAAACGAGAATGTAAATGAATATTTGGTTTAAAAAAATGCAATGCAGAAAAAAGAAGTTAGGGGACATGGATTGCTCTTTTATTCATTAGATATTAAATCATGATAAGATGACGAGGATGGTAATGGAGTGAGCCCCTCTTCCTCCTATCTTCTCTAAGTTTCCCGCTACGCTAGCAAAAGGACATTTGGCTCCTTTGGATTTGAGGTCGGCCAGACCCATTTAATTAACAGAGAATTAATGGCTATTTATATATAAATAACGATTAACCTTCCGTGTAGTCCTGAAGTGACGTGATCATTGTCACTAAAACCAAAATCACAACAATTCAAAATAAAATTATGAAAACGAAGTCGTAAAATTTATAAAAATATACAAACAAGTTGTAAACTTGCATATTAACATATCAAAGTTATAAATTAAAACTTTTATCCCCATTAATTAATAGTAAAGAATAATAATAAAAAAACATACTAGATTCTCTTGATAGTACTAATATGCTGGATGCAACCTACGTGATATGATTAGTGGCCTTGGAGGGAAAGTGGTTTCAAGATATATATGATTTTTTTCTTCCGCAGTCATCATACATTTAAAACTTATTTTCAAACCTTAGAAATAATTAACCAAAGGTTCATTACCATGAGAATTATCCATGGATCAAACCTATTCTTTAATTGTACCGAATCATCTATCCAATCAGATGACCCTTTCTCCTCTACTATAATTAAGAGATTTCAAAGAAGGGACCAACAAATGAGATAAGTAACACAAATATCAGGCTTGAGCAGGGGAAGTGAACGTGTTAAGGGATTTAAGAATCAACCCCTGAGATATTTTGATAAAAGTAGTTCAGAAAATAAATCATGATGCTTGGAAGATTAAAAATCTTTGCTAGACTCATAGAGTTTTAAGCATCGCAATTCATTAAAATCTAAATATTCATTTTGACTATTTTAGTATTTTTTTCTGTATTTGCTTCTATATGAGAAATTAAGATTAGCTACATCAATTTTTTTAATCTTTTAGATGTTTTTTTTTATTTTTATGTAACCAGCCACCTTTGACAACAATTTAGTTCGCCGGAATTAAGGGATGCTGAAAATTTCAATTGTTTTAAGTTTCAAATTTAAATAGACTTATAATATACAGCATTTCAAAAGTCTTATACGTTAGTTTCCCCTAGTTTTTGTCTACATCTCTTTATATTCATTTTTATCACAGGAAAAAGCATCAATATTTTAAACTGAAAACATTTTAAAATGTTCCACCATTTCCTGATTCTGAATTTGAGCTTTAGTTTTAAGTATAAAATATTTATTAAAAGCATGTTTTATATTGAAACTTACTCAACATGGAAAAATAAACCGAATCTTTGCATCTTGATCACAATGGGGAAAAAAAGCAAGATGAAATGCAAGTACCAACAATGCGTACGGTTTGAATTTCACTTGAGTAAAGAGGTATATTGATGTAAAATACACTTAAATTACATTAAAAATAATTTTTAAAAAAGGTAGAAGAGATTAAAATCTGTTATCGCAAATTCCAAGTTATAAAGTGAGAACATTATTTTTTTAAGTCACATGATATCAATCCGACAGAAAAACATCATGTTATCGCATGACTCATATTTCGTAGTCACAAACATTTAGAAAAATGATGGTTTTTTGACCATTTCAAAATCAATGGAGTTATAATTTCTTTCCAAAGGAAAAAACCTGTTTTAAACAATTACGTGACTATCAGATTACGCATGCTATGATATTTAGAAAACAATGGCTTTTTTTTCTCATCTCAAAACCTTTGGATCGCTAAAACATTATTCCCACCTTAAAAAATTAAAAATGAAAGTTTATATATATATATATATATATATGCTTCTTTAGGCAATATTCTCTTACGAACCTGCCCGTTATTGGCCATACACTAGAATCGGGTACATGACGGACAGTCGCCCCAAGTTGTAACTTTTTGTTGGCGATAAGTCGCCAAATTAACAAACTCCTTTGTCATTTTCTAATAATCCTATTAGCGAAAAACTGATGCCTCAAGAGTAATAAATCGCCAGCTTTCTGCCCGTGCATTTTGTGGCTATAGAAGCCTCAAATCAAAACAACATCATATTCTCACATGATAAGAAATAGAAAGAAAAATTATATGGTAAAACAATGTTATATGGCAGACAATAATATGGCAAAACAAAGATATCATTATAATTTTTTGCTATGTCTGTGTTATCCTCAAAAAGACAATTTTTTGAATTTTAAGATGTAAGAATCATTTTTCTACTGTAATATTTTCACGCATTGTCACGAAAAGAGTTAAAATTTTGCTTAATTTTTAATTAATTAAAGTTCTTATTAAAAAAAATTTAAAAATCGTTACGATTTGTGCATTTCCGATCTTCAAAATATCGACAAATTTCGTAGATGGAAGTCAAATGGTTTGGCCTGTAGAGCGCCAACATGCTTACACACATACGTTTGCTTTTATTTTTATAATCAACATAGAGATTAAATAACAACTCCTGCTAGAGAAATCTTTTGTCCCTACTGAATTAATTAAGACTCCATAAAATATCTGGCTTTCGAATTATGTGCAGATTTTTATCGAATTGTAGCTTCTTTGAATGATTCATTTCCAGCTTATAAATTTGAGAAACGATAATTTATTACTTGTGTAGGACACGGGCACAAAGCATTAATCCGTATTACGAATTTTTTACTCCAGAACACTTATGAAATCACATTTTTAAATGTGCTTTGTCTATGCACATAATGTATATATTTAAATTGGAGTTAAAACAAATGATTTTAGCATTTTCTAGGAAAGTTATATATATATATTAGCAGTTGCGTTGTCGAAAATAGAATAAAATTTTGAAATTTTAAAAGTCGTTTCATTTTGTCTCAGGAAGCATATTATGAACAGAAACGATCATGAAAGATGCTACATCGCGACGCAAGAGCAAAAAAGAAACAATTTTTTTTCCTTTAATGGTTTTACTGTGAAATTTCGTATAGGGATTTCTTTGACACGAGTCGATTTAGGAAAGGGAAATTTAGGTATCTTTTAAAGAATGTTGCACACATTAAGGATTTTTATCCCTTTGTTCGGAAGGTGGGGAAATGCTGAGACTTGCAGTTTCATAAAGTGCATGCAAGATCAATTACATAAAAAGTAGGAATTGGATCAGGAAATAACAGACCACTTTAGAATGAAGTTATATGGGCTAAATTAAGATAAAAATAGGGAAGTTAATTAAGATTTAAATTAGATTAAGAAATATCATCTCATATATATAATATTAAGTACGGTTTTCCTACCATGAAATTGACTTTTATAATATTCTATTCACATATTCATTACTTCACTGACTAATAGCAATTAAATTTCAGCTTGTACGTTCTGTTAATAAAATAAAAAAATGCGATAAAATTAAACAAAAAATACTAAAATACGCAGGTCTAAAAAAACTATTAAAGGGAAAAAAACTAATTGAATACAATCCGAAATCCCATTCTCGATATAAAACTGTTCCTAGACGGGCAATTAACCCTCCTATCAACGTCGATTTATTTTCTCGGAAAAGTCCATTTATTGCCCGTTCGCTTCTGCGTGACCGCCTCTTTAGCTGGCCGGAACCACTATCTCGAGATATTTAAATAAGTAATTCAAACGTGACTTGTGGTCCGCTCTGTGCCCTTGAGATAAGCTGTCTGGAAATGACCGACTCTTACCTGTTTTTCGTCTGCTTCTTCTTTCTCTGATATAGATTGTCTCGAATTCAATTTACTAATACAAGAAGAACGAGTTCGTTACTGGCAGACATCTTTTGAAGGGCGGGAATTTCAATAACAAATTTGAGAAAGAGGTGGGAAAGGATATAAAACATGCCAATGTTAACTCATATCAATGTCCACACTCTTTTATTTAACACTAGGTTTACCAAGGGGTCATTTTGACCTCTCTGAGAAAACTTTTTCCTTTTCTTCAAAAAAATTATTGCCATATTTTATTAGAATATTTTAAATAATTTTAACTTACATTTATAAGACATATTCGCAAATCTTATATTTTTCATTTTTGGTTTCAAAGGAATTTATTTTTATACATACTTTTACCGAAGGGCTCATTTTGACCATTCGAATAAATATTGCTTAAAATACATACATTTATATTTAAATATGCAAACGGCTTGATAGGGCCATAAGTAGATATAGGTATAAATATGGAAATAAGTATGTGTTAGTAAAATGTGTGTACATAGGAAGCAAGAAGACGAAGCCGAAAGTCTGTCAGATAGAAGCTATTATAAGTTGTTAGTAAGAAGACGACTGAGTCATTGTCTTGGTAGAAGAATAGATGGTCTTGAAGGTCTAGATTAGAAAATAAACTTTAGTAAATAAACTTATAACTTTTTTTAGTAAATAAACACAGAGGAACTGCCTTTTCATCATATCATACCTCAACAAATATATTGAAATTATAAAAGTTTTTTCTACTTTAACTTCATAATAAATAGTAGGTCAATTTATATTTTCTTCTAATTAAATACCGAAAGAGGTCATTTTGACCCCTTTGGTAGAAATAGGTATATGCCAACTCATGGTAAACCTAGTGTTAAATAGCCTTATTTCATGTTCGCAATAATGCAGTTTCGTCATTATTTTATCATTCACTTCCTGAATGTTTGATATCCTATATACTTGGATGTATTTGATTTTGAATTGGGTGTTTTGATTTTCTGTGTAATTATCAACAACAAGCATGTATTTATATACTAATTATTTAAATTGATATAAACAATAAAACTTATATAAACACTTTGAATTTTATGTAATATTTTTTATTATTTATTTATTTGATACGAAAATATGCAGTTTTATCTACAGCAAAAGATATAAATGTTAATAAATAATATGACAATGAAAAAAAAAGGAGCTGACAATACAAAATCAGTGGCTGCTTACTTCCACGCCTTAATCATGTTATTGCTCTTAAAAAATTTAAAATTATTATTACAGTGCCAGACTGACATCCTGATTGGAGAGCTGCTCGTCATCGTCATTAAAGTTAGGTTCCTTCTAAGAGCCGTCTGCTTTTCTTCGCTTGTCGTTTTATATCGAGTCTGGCGTCCAATTCACTAACTCTGGTCGAGTCCGCCAGTGGTGCAGGCGAGCAGAGCCAGGAACAGCTCCCCAATCAGGACAACAGTCTGGCACTATATTATTAAATAAAGCCTTAAGTTCAATTCTGAATTTATTAAAAGAGCATCAATTAAGTTCTTCTAAAAATTACCCGAGATTCGCAACAACTTACTTTAACTACCAGATCCTGTTGACAGCATTCATATTAATTTTCCGTCCGTAAACAAACCGAGAATTTCTAACTCAGTTACCAATTTGGTGGATTAAAATTTTTTCAAAATTATTTCTGTTTCGGCCTTAAATAGCTACAATGAGTTACACGCGTGAAATTTTTTTGGATTTTTTTTTTGAAAATAATTAATTAAAATAGTTAATTAAATCAGCCCCGTAGAAAGGCACGTGCAACGTAAATCCATTAAAGTTCTCTATTCCCCCATAAATTTTCAAAACACTATTTCTCTATTAAAAATTAGATCACAATTAATTAAATAATTATACCAAATTTCATGACGTTAGAGCTTTCTGCGCTCGAGTAAACTAGTTTCAATTAATTTTAATATTTTCCTTAAACTTACAAATTATAATTGCTATTCCAAATTATGATGTGGAGGGGCTCGTGACCACTTTGCCACATCGCAGAACTCATCACAATGTTGCGACTGCCGTTTTTACTTCAAATTTTGAAAAATCATTATAATGAATTTTAGGTGCTCTTAGTTCTTTGGCACCTTTGGGATACATCCCAATGATCCATTTGTATGAAAGGGCTATGGCAGCGAGAAATCTCTAAAATATTCAAGTCTTAGGTGGTAATACAGATATAAATCGTTGAGCATTAATGTCGTTTTTAAAATGAATATGACGAAGAGGATCACGCCATAACCGGGTACTATATAACGTGTTTATTTTTTCTTGTAGGAATTAAACAAAGAAAAAGTATTATTATTATAAAAAAATTAGCTCGAGATTTTAAGGAATTTTCAAATTTTAAACTTTTTTTGCCTAAGAACACTTTAGGAATTATGTCTGTGAACACGATAACTCAAAAACGCTTTGAAGCAGGCTGATGAAATTTGGAATAATGCACTTAACAAATTTGTAGAATTTTATCAAATTCCCAACGAAATCCATTTATGGGAGATCTGTCTGAGAGAAAAAAAGCACACGATAAGTACAAAACATAAAAAGTTAGATTATTAAAATCTGATGATACACAATTTTATCATTTAAAATGTAAATGCATATCAGATTTTGAATCAAATACCTCAAGTGGCTGCCTATCTATCGGTTTTGAATACATATAAACACGATAACTAAAAGATGCGTTCACTTAAGTATGTGATCTTACGATTTCAATTGTAGTTTTGCGTCAAATTTCTATTTAATTCGATAGGGGGGAGGTGGGTGGTAAGGCGTCCAAAATAAATATTTGATTTTCTAGTACTTGTGTATTAACATCATGCCAGCAATTAGTTACCAAAAATCTGCTCACTAGATTCATGTCAAAAATTGATATTTCGTATTTACTGTTCGTTTGAACCATGCAATTAATACACAAGTATCAATTTTCTTTGCTGTATTACGAAGTACTCACTTGTATAGAACCCTGAAAGTTATAATCTATTGCATGGCCTTCACGGCCTAGCCTAAGGTTTTTAATTTTATGCCGAAAGGGAAGGGAAGGGAAGGGGTTCTAACTCGCTCTTTAAATCATTGATGAGGTATGGGGTTGAAAATTCCCACGGTGACCTCGACGCTTATTAACCTCACTACGCCATTAATTTTTTGCACAGTTCACCAAATTACAAAGCTTATTGCAGCTGATTTTATATAATGTCTAAATTGCACGCGATTTTATAACTATTTTATGCTATCTTAAGTAACTGGAATGGTCACAACGCTCCTTCTGAAAGAAGTACGTTGGAATGAAAATAATAAATTGGCTCGATGCATGATTCACTTGTATGAGGCGAGTTAGAACTGGCTATGCTCTAAAGTTAAACAAGGTTATTTCTGAAAGCAACGGAAGTTAATCTCCCAGAAAATTTCACATATATTCCCTATATTAAGGTTATTATCTCTTTACCAGTATAGAAATTGCGAACCTTAGAATCAGGCCCAGAAAGCCACGATTGCTCAGATTTTCACAGAAACGTTTTCTTTGGGAATGTTTTGTGCTCCGTACTAGCAAAGAAAATCGAATATGCATTTTGGATACTTTTTCCCAACAGTTTGAAACCAGCATTAGAATTTTAATCATAAGATCATATACCAAATTTAATTCAATGCGTTTTTGAGTAATAGATTTTTACATGCAAGCAAAAGGGCCGGGATAGCCTGGTTGGTAGGGCGTTGGATTCGCGTCTCTTGGGTTGCTATTTCGAACCCCTCCGGCCGAAGACTCTCCGTGTGTGTGGTGATTGGCGCACATATAAATCTGTCGTGATCACAAAGTCCTCCATGTCGAGAGTAATACCACTGGGGGTACTGGTTCAGGGGTGATCGTTCTCTGATTCAGGTCTAAATTACGATCTTTGGATGAGTGAATGAAATGCATGGATGAAGTCCTCCCCGTAAAAAGGGTTGTAACGTGTGTGTAGCAAAGTCGCACTTTTGGCCCTAGATGGTGCTACTGAGAAAACAAGAGACGCACCCTTGGCATAAAATCACTGATTTTTAAAGTCAGTGGGCTTGCCTATGACAAGTGTCATTAGAAACAATAACATGCAAGCAAATACGCAGATTGATATATGATTACTTTTAGAATAGATAGATGAGGATTACCATTAGATGATAGACCTTTAGAATATTTCATTCAAAATTTGGAACAGATTTACATTTCAAATGCTGATGTTAGGTATCAGATGTTATCTGTCTAGCTCTCCACATTTTTTACATAGTTGACGAATCTACTTATGCCCTCAAACAGATAAATTTCTTTAGTATGGATTTTTTAAAGTGAGAAAATGTAAAAATTTTGTGTAAAGATTATATACCAAATTTCATCCGTCTAGCTCAAAGCGTTGTTGAGTTCTCGTGTTCACAGATAGATATAATTCCGAAAAATTATCCGCCTTTGCAGACCAACTTGCCCCCCCCCCCCCCCGTTTTATTGACTTTTTAGACTGCTAAATTTTAGACAGATTTCTTGTGAATGGATTTCTTCAAAAATTTGATAGAAATCTACAAACTTGGCGAGGAAACCACAGGAAAAAAACTTCATACATCTAACCGAAAGCGTTTTTGATTTATTATGCTTACAGACTAACTAAAACATATAGTTCCAAAAAATGTCGAGTTTTTTAAGACTCAAAAAGAGTCCTGCAACATGAAAATTTATCGAAATCTTAAGGTCGAATTTTTTTAAGAGTGCGATACTTTCTCTTCATACACTTTGTTACATAAGAAATTTAAAAGTGAATGTTGTTCTGTTGTATTTTGAAATCTAAATAAGTTGAATTTTGTCTTTATACAGTTGAAAAATCCAAAAATATATCTCAGGAAGATCGTTCCAAATTTTATACGGGAATAACTGTTTCCCTAATTATTGTTGAACTAAGAGCTAACTATTGACCAACTATTGATGGCCAATCCAGAGTAAATATTCGTAGCCTTGTCGAAGGCCCGCAATTTTATGCTCGAAAGAGAGATAGATAACAATTTTATTAGAGGGAATACGAGAAAGTTTTGGAAACACCACTCCAGCGATTTTCATTATGATTATTTACTTCTTTTTGCGTACTTGATTTGCGTAAATAAGAAGATAAGCCCAAATGAAAAAGAAAAGAAACTATATCTAAAATTTACAATATTCATAGTTTGTAGTTGTAACATATATTTATTGAATACTTAATTCCTATAAAATTATAAATAACAAAATTGATTACTCTGAAATACCGAAATCTATTCATTTTTGTCGTACAAAGTGAACTTTGCGAAAATAGAAGATTATTTCACCATGTTCTTATTAAATTTAATCGTTTTTCAGTTTTCCTTCATGCACACATTATATACAAGAAAATTCTGAAGGTCATAATTTTTTCAGTATGTTTTTTTAAAATCTTATATACGATGTATATAAACGGAAACTATTTCCATCGACAAACTATTCGAACAAATTTCAACGAATCTCCACTTTAAAATTTTTCTGAAAATACATTCAAAAACATTTTTGGAAATGTTCGTCCATCTGTCTGTCTGTGAACGCAATACTTAAAAATATTTTTAATGAAATGGATGAAATTTGGTATATGGTATTTACATTAAGTTTGTTGATGTCTATCATATGCTGAAGGAAATCCACTCAAAGATAGACCAATTGTCCGAATATAACACGATTACTACAAACCTAAGCGAATCGGTAGATAAATTTGGAATATAGGTTCAAAATCTAAAGTGTAGAATCATATTAAATTGGTGCCAAATCCGTCTATGGGTTGACAAGATAATACTTTTACAAGCATTTAAATGCGATAACGCAATTACATAAATATATGAAATGTAATATATAATTTTATAACTAAAATTATTGTTACGTGTCAAATTTTGCTTCCACTCGGTTGGATAAAAAAAGCCAAAGCATATTCGATTTTCAGTTGCTCATGTATTAACCGCTTCTATTTTGGGACGGACCTCGTAATTTGGAACGGCGGTCAGAAGACAACACTTGAGCTGGCACCCCCTCTTCGAACTTCCCCGCCACACCAGCGAGTAACGATCAATCGCCAAAGATCGTGCGTTAATAGCCTCTTTCGTCACCATTACTCGCCAGTGTTACTAATTATTGATACATAATTACATTTATTAGAGAGTATACGAGGAAGTTTCGTTGAGACAACTTCTCCTGATATTTTTTTCTTTATTTTCGAAAGTTATACGTACTTTATTTTATTTG
>JAPMOR010060364.1:166285-193644 GCA_026543865.1 Argiope aurantia
AATGTAGTTTTATTTTAGAGACGGCTTTCACAGTATAGTTTTTCCATAATCTATAGTCTGCTAATGTAGTTTTTTAAATATTGATTTCCAAATAAGTAATTTAATATAAACAAATATATCCACATATGGAAGAGTGAATTTTTCATCCAAATGGCCTATAACGGTAAGACATCGTGTTAGATTTCAGAGGCCATCTCCCCCCCCCCCCCCCCCGTTTTATTTACCACGTGTATCGGCTGCTCGAAAATCGTGACATTGGTCTCGGGAGATGGCAGAAAACTAGAATGGACGGCGCTGTAAATCTTTATGCAAATGCGCACTAATATGACTTGGGCTGCAGTGGACAGTTGACAGAGTGGGAATAGAATTTGTGGAACATTTTCTCCGAGGAAAAATTTATTTTCTTTGTTGATACGCAATGATGGAGGAGTTTTAAAATTAAAAAGAGCCATTGTTTCGGAAGCGGTACATTTCTAGATGGAGGTTTAGAGAAATATGAGTATCACTCATGTCTGAAGGAATACTTTATTCTGTTTCGAATAATATGTAGTAGTAGCAATAACAACAATAAGAACATTTTTGAATGAAAATTTTCATGGCTTCATTATCGTTGCGAGAATCGTTGTGGAATGCAATGACATAAATTAGGTAACCTTATTTGTTAAAGAAAATAACAGAAAGGTTAAGAATATAATCTTTAGGGATCTAAAAATTTCGGAAAAATAAATTGTGTAATTGATAAAAAAATAGTTCAGCGGGTTAACTAAACATTGCGCGACATTGGTCAATTGTTCAAAATTAAGCCTTTATTTACCAAATTACTTTACCATCAATTTTTTAAATTTATTTTTGAACTATTAATTTAAGTTTTGATCCAGAATAAACCCAGATAGAAGAAAAAAACTTTTTAATTAATTAAAATAATTTAACTAATAATAAAAGTTTTTCACTGTTATTTTTATTTGATATTTACTTCTTTCAATTGGAAATACGTTCTTCGTGTTCTTTCAAATACTGTTAGAAAAAATAGTCATATTGTGAAGATATTATCTGGATTTAAACGTACTTTAAGGTACCGTCGGTAAATAAAGGTAATCTCCTACCGTCACTAACTGTAAAAATGCTGCATTTTTTAAGATGCTTAGTTATATTTTTACAATACTGTTCGTTAATTTTAAATAATTTTATAATTTGCGAGTAAAAAATAATTTGATATATATTTACATTTATATTCTATTAATTTTTCTTTCATGTTAATAATATTTTGCCATAATTAAGCAAAGATTAATTACTATAGCTTTCATTTCAACCAAAGTATCGATTACTTTTCTAAATTCACTCAAAAGGACACTGATTTTATTAAAACCTCAATTTATTTTTCAACCTTGAAAGATAGACAATAACAGTGTTTAAGTCTTAATGGAATTGTTACACCTTGGTTCGGGTCACATAGAGGTCATGAGCTCCTAACATTTCATTAATATTGTCACCTTACAATTACTGATTGTCTTACCTACAGGTAGTGTTTCCCATCGATTTCCTCATGCATTAAAGAATAAAAATAAGACAGTTCTAAATTTATGTACTTGTGTATTATGGAACCAGTTGTTGCCAATACACACCAAGAAACATACTCATAATGAAACGCTTAGAATGCATGCGTAATTTCTTGTGGCACAATGATGAGAATAATATATTTTCTAAATTGTCGTTGCCTTTGCCTTAAATTGTGCTCACAGCAAGAATTGTTTATTAATTCCGTTTCTTTATTCTTTTTTTTTTAAAAAAATAAAATTTATGGTATAAATTTACGTGGCAGATATTCTAACGCGTTTGCTCATTGAAATTAATATCTGTTCTTCTTATCTATATTTTTAAAACTATTACAGAATGTATAAAAAATTATACATGAAAATAAATAAAAGCATCTCAAATTTTGCTCTTAACATCGCTTAATAGATGCTAATTATTTGAACTGTAAAAATATATATTTATTTCAAAACAACGTGAGGATAGTACGTGAATGTAATAGTAGTATCACATTATCCTCATCAGCAACAATCATCTTACATCAATAAGATAGGGCTCCTTCTCATTAGAGTGCGGATGTTCATTGGCTACCTAAATAGGGAGCATCATACTAGTTAGCTTATTTATTTCATATTAACATATCTAGACCTAAAATAAATTATCATCACTTCATCATTGTTTTGACATATAAAGTAGCTTTTTTTTAAATAGAAATGTGAGTGAAGGAAAACAATGCTATTTCCTTTTCCCCATCATTGTCATCCAATATGTTTTAAGGCTAGAGTTCACAATTTCTTATAATAATCCTGCTGTAGGAAACATATGTGGTGCTATGTAGAGATATATTGGCATAAAAGCCATATTTGAAGAAAATAGCCGGTTTAGTGAAGAGCAAAAACTTCTAAAAATGTCTATATATGGAAGGATAAATTTCAAAATTTATACAAATTTACCTTTGAGCTATATAAAATCTATGGTGAGCCATATATTATAAAGTTCATAAAAATAAATAGGATGAACTGGGTAGCTCATATATTTAGAATGGATGATGATTCCGTATTTAAAAAAAAAATCTTCTACATAAATCTCTTAACATGTAGGAAAAGGGGTAGACCCAAAATGAGATCAGGTCAGAGGAGACAGACTTCCTGGCTATCTAGGACGAAATTGACTGTCAAAAATAGAATGCAATGGAACAGAATTCAGAGGAAGGCACAGCCAAATACGATGATGATGATACAAATTTACATTAAAAATTAAAAGAAGCCAAGCCATATAAAATGTCAGCTAAGAGCAGAGCTGTAATATTTGTTGAAATTAAATATTTTCAAAAATAGCAGATTATTGATGGAAATATCCGAAGGCGCCTCTCATAGAGAGTGAAATTTTATGTAAATTATTAGTAAATAATATTTCGCTTTGTATGCTGTAGAGATAATTCTCTAAAGAGTTCTTACACATCCTTACTGATCAAAGTGAATAAAATAAAAACAATATTTAAAATCCCATTTTAATCTACGATCTAAAAATTTGATCTTTTTTTTATATTTCAGTTGTTTTTTCAGTTTTAATTTTATATTCCATTAATGTAAATATCTCCGAATTTTATTATCACATTTTTAAAATTCATCACTAGGTGCTGACATGCATAAGGATTCCGAATGTATTTGAATTAATATATAAATTGACAATAAAGTTCTGAAAATATTAAAATAGCACCAACGAGAATACACTCTCTTACACTTTGTATGCTGCCACCGAGAATATCAAGAAGTAAGTTAAAAATGTTTACAAAATTCCGTCATTACAATTAAAAAAGTATAAAAATGTGTTAAAAACGGTTGAATGCAAATGGGAAAATGAAAAAGTAACAAAAATAAGTTCATAATATGAATGTACGGCTGAAATATGAAAATTTTAAAGTGTTTTCAACATTGTGAAAGTTTCAACAGATGCATTCTTTATCAAAAGATCGGCATTCTTTATTTTAATGTTATTCGGGTAACTTTTAGTTACATAATTTTATACTGCAGGTTTAAAAACATCGTAAAATCAATTATATTTTATAAAATTCGAAACAAGGAAAAGCTTTCTTCACAAAAAACAGATGGAGTTTGGGGGAAGGTAGGTTTTTTTAACTCTATCCCTCACATATTCATGATTGTGTTCATTAAATTTATTATGTTTATTAATCTTCAGAATATGAGTTTTGGTTGCTCTTTTTTGAATATGTAACCATATTCATCGTCTTTTTTAAACTGAAAGAAATGTTACTTATTTTAAGAGCATATAAGCAAATGTCTTTGTGTTAAATGCCACCGAGAATCACTGCCCATTTTCTATAATATTCTGCTTCTCTCAGTTCATTACCGTTAATTTTCTGCACATTTTGCGAAAACGGTCATATACTTGCCCATATCTACATTTGCGACGTCTGCCAATGTATTCCGTTTGGTTCATATTGGTGACCAGTAGCAGTAAGAAAGGATCACTCTGTACGAATCTGGCCACGCGAATGTGTTCATAGCATGTGAGTTGACTCAAACCTACGCCGTTGCATATGGCACAATGAACATTTTTGTAAGAATCATGCTCGTGATGAACCACCCCCATATAAGAATGGCAAGCTCTCGTTACATATTCATGTTGCCAGTTGGGAGGACAAGAAGATATCAAATTAGGTCTGCAATATCGGACATATGAAACAGATTCGGGTTTCTGGAATACAAATTCGAAAGAACGAAAAGTATCATTGACATATATGCCCCATTTTTTGAAATCGTGGCTGAATATGAAGTCTTTCCTCATCACAAACACCGCATTTGTAAGCTGTGGATGAGAATCATCAAATTTCAGATACATCCTCCAAGGTTTTAGCTTAAATGCGGGTGCACCGTTGCATAAAGCGCAATATCTGCTGCGATAAGTCGAAGCAGAATGTACATCGGAAACAGGAGTTGACATTATAGGATCTGTGAAGTCATCTCGACCTTCGCAGAATCGCTTGACAATGATTGAGTCGTTATAGTTGCGAGGACAACTACCTACGACATAAATTGCCTCGTCGTATATACCATATCTGAAGCAGGTATCAAGCCTGTTCTTGAAATAATAAGGATACTTTATTCTGGCCTTTGCGTCGACGCAGCAGTCTTTAAAAGCTGTGCAGAGATTGTCGCATTCACAATTTCTCTGCGTGAAATCTCTTCTATATTCAGGTCTCATATTCCAACAACTATCCCAGTGCGAACATTCTGGCTTGAATCTTGGAGGATAATCTGAGTTCAGAGCATGAGTATATAAGACGCAGGTGAAGAGCAAAACCCCAGCATTCAGAAAGAGTTTTTGGTAAACCATATCCAGAGATGATTATTAGTTGGACCTGTTGACGAAATAAATAGAATATTTTTTAAATTTGAAACTTATTGTTGTAGAAAATATTATTAATCATATAACTAAGTAAGATTGTATCGCAAATATTCTGAAAAATGCTGAGCAAGGTGAAATCTGTCATGATTCCATTTAGTTTAGATATCAACTTGCTAGAAAATCATCATATTTCCCAGCAATTTTATTAACAGAGAAAACAGGATAAGCTACCTTACCTCGTTTTATGCAATTCAAGAGACGTTTCCAAATGATAAACTAATGAGAATGATATATAGCATCGAATTCTTATTTTAAATCTTGCAGCTTACTTTATTTTACAACCTTCGCCTTTGGCGACCAATTTATTGGCCCAGATTATTAACTTATTAGGCTGTTAAATTTTTAATATGGAATGCATTTCTTTAAAAAACATTTCATCTAGTTATTTAATGAGAATAAAACACGTGACTCCAAATAAAATAGATTACTGCAATTCACAAAGCATATATATCACGAAATAAAAGTGGAAATGAAAATCCTATAATGGATTGTATGATTGGCAGAAGCACGAGTTTGAATGCTTAGATGAAGAATTTGAATCCAGTAAAAACATTGTTTCTGATAGTCTATCAAATTGAATTAATTAATTGAGTTAAATAAAAAGATTGTACGAAAATGAAATTTATGTCATTAAAAAGACAATATTTTTTTAATCTTAAGATAAATACAAAAAAAGTAAAGAAACGTTTTTATAAAATAATTTTTTTTAAAGATATGAGCGTCAATTTCCGAAGGAAATTACAGCTATTGATTACGGCTTCCGATTATGGCTAGACTTAAGGTTAATATAAGGGCGCCAAAATTGAAAACTTTTTGAGCTATTTCTCGCCAAATATAATCGTACCAATTTTTGGAGCAGCTCCCGTATACGGCCTAGTGGCGCCATGTTTTTTCGCCAAGAAGTCGCCAATAATGCGTGTTTAGGATGTTGCGATTCTTAACCGGAAGTTTTGAAGCCACGTTAGGCCACGTGAAGCCACGTTCTAATACTGACAAAATGCACTAGACTATAAAGGCGATGCCCCCTTTTTATTTTAAATAATTCAGATAAATGTTGTGATTATTGACTAATTTTTGAAGCCATGTTAGGCTTAATTCTAGGACTGACAAAATACACGAGCGTAAGTCAGGGTACTGAAATATTTATGATAAAGATCCAAATGAAACTATTTGTTTAATTATAAGTATAATGAAGCATGATGAAATGCTCACTTGCTTTTAAGTATAATGAAATGCTCCAAATTAATATTAAATGATGATGACCGAATTATTTTTTGCTCCGATTTTTAAAAATGATTTCTTAATTTTATGCTGAATCTGTTCTCGTGAAAACATTGATATTTTTTTCATTTTAAAAGCATAGTTTATAAAAGTTAATAGTTGTATATGTGAGCTGCTCCTTATAAAATCACATAAAAATACTGAATATGTTCTAAGGTTTAAGGTTACCATAAAGAAGAATACATATGCCGATGACGGCAACTAGAAATTACCGTTTATTGCCAAATTACTCGCCAATTTGGCAGAGGCCGTATACGGGAGCTGAGCCCAATTTTTGATTGAACTTTAAAAGCCGTTTATTAACATTTCTTTCTTGCACACAGGACTGCAGACCTTTAGAGAATTTTTGGACGATGAGCACGATTTTGACGTGAATGGCGAGAAACCGTTCATAATTGTTAAGTCTTGCCACGATAACTTATCTGACAATGGGTAAGCCTATATTTGCGCTTCATTGAACTTTTTCTTTGAAGTCAATTTTTTTATTTCTTTTATATCTTCTTTCCTTTGATTGAATATCCTCTTTAAGACATGGCGAGCTGTCTCCATAATACTTATAATAATATTTTGCAGAAGCGAAGCGTTTTAATCAGTACAGTTATAAAAATGTTCAGTGAATAAAGTAGCAAGTTATCAAACTCGATTTATGTGCCACGTATGTTTTCGCTTTTTATATATAGATTATCACATATTTTAACAACATTTGACAATCAATATAGAATATTATTATACTTATTATATTAAACAGCATCAATAAATTTTAAAACGATTTCAAGTTTTATAAATTTCGTTAACTTTGAAGTAATTGAATAACACCTATAAGTAGTGACAGAACGTTTATTGCAATAACATTTCCTGATTACAAAATAGATATTTTCTCAATGCATTTTTATCGAAGAAGATATAAAAATAAAATCGAAGCTGCTTCAGTATGAACAGCAGGTCCCAATCAAAGTTCGCTTTGAGAAAGCTTAGATTATAATCATGAAAAATACATTCGATTTCACTATGGATGAAGTTTAAAGGAGAAATGTGAAAATTTTAGCACACAAATTCATCTGATACTTCAACTTATAAAGAGTGGAATATAATAAGATGTGATAATTTATCTCAAAATTCGAGGTTGATTAGGATCTGAAGTTATTTTTCAGAGCGCCATTATTTAATTCTTCTATTGGATATAGTGCAATATAGTGTACTAAAATGATATCACGACCCACCCCTAGAAACCAATCGCAAATCATTTAATTACTATTCTACAAAGCTTGAAATCTCCTTATTCAAGAGCATGACTTTTAAATACTCAGTTGTGTGCAGGGGACAATAATGCAGGACCCTTTATATATAAGCTGAAAAAAAATAATTGATGTTTTATAAGTTAAGTGTAGGCAGCACATTGAAGAATATCTGTAGTGCTATATATTTTTTTCATTGAAACAAGAAAAAATGAATCAGAATGAAGGCAACATGATATACATAAGTGGTTTCATTTATTAAAAATTAATTTATGATTCGTTATATTATTTCTTAAAGTTGCTTAACATTTTTTAAATAAGTGGAAAATAATTTTTTTCTCAACAAATTAAAAATAATAGATTAATTTTGTGTCTTTCTTTGTTCAGGAGAAAAAGAGAGTAACATTTTGGAATAGTAGTTCTTGTTTCTTTTTCTACTACAGAAAATTCAATATAATGTGCAAGACCTTTTGATGTAAGCAATAGCTTTTCACTTAATTTTTCAAAGAGAGGTGATGAAAAGATTATTAGATAAGGAATGGTTCTTGAAATGAAAAAAAATGGAAATGTTGATAAGTCATATAGCTATTAAGTAAATTACTTTTAAAACCCTTACCAATAGGGGTTTGGGAGAGGTTTTCTGGTCTCAAAACGTCTCAAGCATTTTCGTTTAGTCTTATAATAATATTTTACATCATGGCAACTTTTAGTTATTTCTGTTTAAAGAGTTATCAACACTTTTTTTATAATTTCATATTTAATACTGTTGGGAAATTAATTCAAATTCATAAAGATTTAAGTAGATCTATCAAGACGAGATATTTCTATTTCTCAACTTCTGTTTTTCTGAACATATTACTAACAGATGAAATTTTGTATACTGTCTTTATACTGTAGATTTCTGTCAAATTTCCGTCCAGAGGAAGTCTGTGTGTCCAGCTGTTCAAATATGGGTTAACACAACAATTACAAAATGAAAAGATCTAGAAAGATAAAATTCGATATAGAGAATTGACTTCTACAGAGTAGACAACTATCAAATTTTGTACCGAATCTAAGAAGGGGTTTACCATCTGTCGATCTGTACTTTCATATGTATCTCTCTAATTTTCTGTTACCTCTCGTAGAATTTATGCTTTAAATTAAAGTGGAAAGAATGAATCTGCAATTAATATAATAATATTTTTTACTGAAACAAAGCATTTTTTATAATATGATTACTGATAACAGAGTCACTGAGCGTTTAAACTTTATGGCCACTAAAGAATATCTCTTAATTTATGTAATATCTTAAGAATTTCTCAACAAAAGTTTCTCAGATTCATCATGAATCGATTAATTAACAATGTTTCATTTTAAATGCATCAAACACTAAGAAAATAAAATGAATCGTTTAAAATAATCGGTCGAAAACAGGTTTAAAAAAACTACTTAAAAAACGATGTACTTAAAACTATAAGCATATACAAAAAAATATATAACTAATATAAATACAATTTAATTACAAAAGCATGCAACTAACCTAAAAATAATTTAAATCATCCGTTGATAATGGTTGTCATGTCAACAATCAGAATACAATGCATAAAATATTAAGAAAATAAACAGAATCGTTTGAAATAATCGGCCGAAAAATGTTAACCCTAGCCTCATTACTGTTGGAAAAAAACTGAAGCCTTACTCATTTGGCGGTGGGGAAAATGGAAGATTTTTTTGGTGGGAAAGTTAGTTTTTAATTAATAATTAAAATTCTAATTAAAAATTCAAAAAAAAGTGACCCCAGGTGCACATTCACGACCTCTAAGGTATACATGTACCAAATTTGGTAGCTGTAGGTCAAATGACCTGGCCTGTAGAGCGCTTGTTGAAAGCGATCTGATGCTTAATATTGATCCATAATTTAAGAAACATTAAAGATTTTTCAGTAATGGAAATTGTTATTATTTTAAATTTTATTTACCTTAAATTTAATTCGGTATTGCAGTCGTCTTCAATAACCAAGAAAGAATTTTGTAAGAACACAAGTAAGTTCTAACAGAACACAATTAATCCACACAACCTACCACGTGCAAAGGAAGTCGAACAGTGGGAAAATCTACGATTCTAGACCTTTCCTACGTGTGAATTTTCTAACTCCTATTCTATTTTGTGGGGGGAAGGGGGCGGGGCTCTTTCTTTGGATAGATAAGGAATACGAATACTGAGCAACAAAGGAATAGAAATGGAAGGGAATAGAATCTTCTTTTGTGGATCAAACAATACCACGTCGCTTTTCAGGGGAAAGATTGAGAAGGATTGAAAATTTTAACCATGGATTTGTCTTGAATTAAACAATCCAAGTTTCCTGCAACAAAGAAAATATCGAACTCGTTCTCTGGCGATAATTCATAAGTCGTTGAGCTTTTGCGTTATCGTATTTGCATATACAGACAGATAGACGATCAACTTATTCGCCGATTTAGTAGAAAATATAATACAGATCTATTTTTATCTGTGATGCTATCAGGTCATAATAAATAAAATATTATAAATGTCGATTATTTTCAAAAAATTTATTACAAAAATTTAAGATGGCCTCGCGTATAGTCGTTGAGAATGTAAGTAGGGGAATTAGAAAATGATTATGTCTCTACTTTTGTATTTCTTCAATATTATATATATAATGATAGAATTTATTTTAATATGGTATATAGTTAATCCTCTATATACCAGGCATGAAGACACATGAGGCAGAAATGGAAGGGAGCTCGATAAATAGAAATTTCGATATCAGAAATGCAGAAATGCATTTTGCAAGTTTTTCATCATTATTTTACAGCCTTCAGTAAGCAACTATACATAGATTGGATTAAAGGAAACTTAAAAAAATTAAATTATTAAAGAAATTTATTTTAAAAAATATACAAATAACGATTTTTCAGAATTGTTCAAGCCGTATTTGTTGAAATTACATACTTTTACTTTCAAGCACAGAGCAAGTACTATAACAATCAAAAAATTTGAATTCGAGATTTCCACTGTTTAAACCTCCCTGAATTGAAAAACACATTTTTGGAAAATGTCAATATGTCTGTCTGTGACAGAGATCATTCAAAAACGCTTTGAGCTAGACGGGTGAAATTTGGTATACGTTTGCACCAAATTTGTAGATTTCTATCAAAATTTGAGCAAACTCCGTTCAGAGAAAGTCTGTCAGTCCGGATGTTCGAATATATGTTAATATGATAACTACAAAATAAAGATAGCTAGATAGATAAAATTCGGAATATAGATTTAACATCTACAATGTAGACTTGATACTCTGTAGATTTAACATCTGTATGTATCATGTATCAATATTATTCCACTGTTTCAATGCGTTTAAAATATACAAAGGAAATTTAATAGAAATCTTTGCTTGTCTAATAAATATCTTTGCTTGGGAAAATTTCGATAAAATTTTATTGAATTGACTTCGTTATTGTACATGATCAAGACGCTGGTTTATTCTTTTACATAACGAAGATATAATAGAACACAATAATTTAGATTTCAGTAATATTTCACTTTGTAATTGGCAAAAGTTCGATCTCGAGGTTTTGGAGAATCTTCGCGTTTCAAACTTTCCTGAATTAAAAAAAAAAAAAAATACATTTTTGGAATTTGTCTGCTTGTGAACACGCTGACTTAAAAACGCTTTAATCCTCTGACTGTGTAATTCTTTAAAATCACTATTTAGATGCGATGTTTGCAAATAACTTCAAATATTTTTCGAAGAAAGTGCACTGATACTATATGTTACACGATAGTAATATAATATAATAAAAAAATAAACACTCTAAACTGCGAAAAGCGTGGGATAAAGCAGAAAAAGGACTGATTGCCAATCCGCGGAAATCGCGGTACACGCAGCTGGAGAGTTAAGCTATAAGACTGAAATTTCACACTTTATCTTTGAAGATTTCTTTCAAATTTAAAAAAATCCATTCCAAAGAAAGCAGTCTGTCTATCTGAACGAGAATTCCAAGTTAATTTGAAAACATAAATGTTAAGATCTGAATGAATAAAATTTCTTACACAATTTTAGAACAGATCCCTCAACGGGGTGTCCGTCTATCGATATGTACTTTTGTATTTATATGTACTTTCAATTAATATACGCATTACTTAAATAGGCATCGATTTAGATTAATAAAAAAAATGGTATGGGAATTTTATCATTGAAATTCCAGTTTTGAAATAAATTTTGATCTAAACTGGCCGACAAAAAAAAAAAAAAAAAGACACCCAAAAGACCAACTCACTTTTCTTTGCTATAATAAGAAACAAAAAACGCTCATATCCTGTCTGAAAATAAAATTCTGAACCTCGGGAATTTCACTTCCTCAAAGTCCATAATTTTTATATTGGGCGGGAAAAGAGTATTAACGCTTTCATTAAGTGATATGCGAGAAAATGTCGAAGAGACCAATAGGTATTGCACAGAAATCTAAATAAATAAACGAAGTGGCTATTTTCTATTTTATTTCCATGAATAATTAAACAATTATAGATTTATAAGTACATTTAACCGTGAATGCATTCATCAATAAATCCACTTGCGTCAATTAGATTGCTCCATGTTATCAAAATTTCAAGATTCAATAGGAGTGCTGTTCGAAGCGAATAGACTTCAAATATCCCAGTTTTGAACAATATTAATGAAAGTTTTATCTATGTCAATTATCGTTTATTACTTTTTTTCTGTGTATTCCATAAGAAACATCTAAAAAATTTCACCCCTCCGACATATATTTTAATCAGAAGTAATGACGAGTGGCAAGTGCCGCTGAACCATATTATGATAGTTTCACTCACACCTTGTTCCAATGTTCCAACTTGAAGCAAGGGGGCATTGACATTTCATCATCGCCCGCCCCCCATCCTTTCATTTGTGATTGGAATTAAATTTCATTTAAAAATATAATTAGTTTAAAATTTCATTAAAAACACATTTTTAAAAAGTTTTCTGTTAATGTATAATACAGCAAAAAATAGTTTAATTCGAATTGTTTTCTTTTTTACTCTTGAGAACTATTGTTCTTAAACTCATTAGCAGATGGCGCCACTAATAAGAAAGATATATAAACAACTTCGTTAATGATTAATTTGTATTTAAGTTTTAAATGCATATTGTCATTGAGAATAAAAAAGTATGCAACTTTCAAATCTTTATTAGGAAGCGAATGAAAAATCAGTTACAAACACTCCTTTTAAGAAACATAATTCAAATCAAGTTAAACCGAAGTATTTAAAAAGTGGCAAAATTATATTAATATATATTTTTTTTATTTCGTATCCTTTGTGTCTCGAAAAGCTAACTCCGAAAGAATTTCCGTCCCTTTTTTCTATCGCCTTAATACTGTTTATTAGTTTGCTTTGAAAATAATGCTGTGTGGAGAGTTTTATTTGCTTTTGTTTTAAAATACAAATATAATACAGTGTTTTAATGAATTAAATAGTGTTTTAGTGTTAGATAACTAGATTAAAGTCACGTTTAAAAGCTACATGAAAAACATTTTGTAAGGATCTCATAATTTTGAACTGTGATGAATTAAATATGGTTAAAACTAATTGCAACTTCCTCTTTAAAATTCCTCACCACTCTGACACTCTGATTTCGGGACGCCTATAAATATGCGTATATGTTTATGAAAATAAATAGTTTTGCGTAGAATCTTTATTTAAACAACTTATTTGACTGCACGCATTGTCTTTTAGAAGAAAGATAAATGTCTTTATTTCCTTGAAAATCAAGTTATCAGTCGAATTTCAATTAAAACTTGTATTCATACTTCTGTAGCAAAATATATCATGTTAGGTTCCCTTTATGCTGAGTTATATGTTCTACAGCATTTTTGGTAGCCGTTTTCAGGATTAAATGTGTTTTGTTTTTAATTTAGAAAGAGAAAATCTGATTTTGCTTCACTTTTTCCACTTAATAGCCAAAGTTAACCTCACAGTAGGGAGAAAACTTGGCAAAGTCATATAAAACTCTTATAAATGTAATTAAAACAATTAAATTTTTGCTATAGATTTTACCGATTTAAAATCTCTGGTCACAAGCTTTTGTCCAGATTGCTACGATACAATTTTTTTTAATCCTTCCAAAAATATAACAGTCAAATTTCTTAGGCACTAAACATTAAAGACTTGCCCAAAGGCGATAAATGTCTGCAAATGCTCTGCTCTAACATATATTTAAATTCAGGTTTAGCTATTTTGATCTTGTCAAGGGCTAATGAATGAATTTTTATTGCTACGGGGGGGGGGAGACACTAGTTATTATATAATGGGTAATACAATATTTGGGATCTTTAATCAATGAATTTTGAAGCTTTATCTTCTTAAATTCTGAAGCGAAGATTAATGCATTAATAAAGCTGTTGTAGCGGGAGAAAGATTTCAGAATATTACTATTTTTCCTGATATAAATGGAATTATTAAAGGATCAATCAAGCATGTTCTTTTTAAGTCAACTAATAACAAAATTTTGTCAAAAAATCTGCACCATAATAGCTTTTGAGACATTTACTAGTGAATGATCAAGTAGTTTGGAAAATGAAGTCAAAAACCTAATTTTAATATTTTGATGTCAAAAGGTGGTGTTATGGAACTATTTGCTGCAAAAAGAGTTAATTCTGGTAGTTTATTTTTCTTTTGCTTATTTAAGGAATTACGTATTTGACACCTCATGTGTCAATTAGAAACTACTTGCCGGTTGAATTATTGTATAAATAGAAGCGACAAATTTTCACGCCAACATCATCTGCCACATCAAGCGATTAGCAAATCGGTATTCTGGATTTTTTTTTTTTAAATTGATATACGTATTTAACAACACTTCTTTGGAATTTTGAATGATACTAACAAAATTTGTATCTAGCTTAATTGAATCAACAGTTAGATCGGTTCATCTTAAACGATTCTTCATTCTAATGCTTATTGAGAATGCCTCGCATTTTCTCGTTAATGTGACTACTACTGTTTGTAAAACTTCTAATTTATTTCGTTTAATTGATGCTGATGATGCTACGATGAAATAACTTTCGTAACTGGGCTTATTTCTGATGCATCTTAAATGGCTTTTTATTGGCCCTTTCCATAATGCCATAAAGATCATCTTCTTTAATGGCAAAATGGCTTAGGCCGATTGTGAAAGTCTTTGCAGCCATAACGATTTAATTTCTTCGTCAAAAATAGAATTTCTCGTAAAGATTTTCATCTACCATAAATGATCAGATGAGCGTTAATCGTCAAGTTCAAGAACGGTTTAACAGTTTTTTAACACTGATTCTTCAGCATTCATTTAATTTCTTAATAAAGCATCATATTTATCATCTTGCGGTATATTGAATGTTTGAGGTGCTAAATCGTCCACTTATTTAGTACGTTTTTCAATAATCAACTTCGCTCTTGCGTAATGTCTTTTTTCTAATATCTTGCGTAATATCTTCGTAGGAACTTTTCCAAGTTCTAATTTCAGTAGACAAGACGCGATAAAGCGCCATATTGATGATTTCGAAAATTTCGCCTAGCCATGGTGATTCTGCATTTTCACCTATTTGGTAACATATTGACAGCAAAATCTAAGAAATTTGCATCTAATACAACAACGATGATACTATATTTTATCATATTTTGACTGACACCACTACTTGCTCTTCAAGTGGCAAAATTCACAATTTTAGCTTGTCTCTCCAAAAGTTTGACTACTCAACGGGCACTCGATTAACTTTGGAATAAGAATTATCGAATTTAATGGCAACAGAATTATCTTCTTTTACAGCCAATTGAAATTAGAAATAAAGATGCAAATAGTATAATTATTATTATTGCATGTACGTATCTGAATTTTTGGCTAAATTTATAAGAATGGAAGCGATGATTTTAAAAAGTATCCATACTATTAGATTTACGTCCAAGGTAAACAAATGCAGATGAAAATTGGACTTAATATTTCATAAAAAAATAATAGTTTGATTTACTTATGTAAAATAATAATGCTGAGCAATGGCACTTGCTGACTGGTATCGGGCTCTTTTGCGCCTGCAGGACGATATATCGGTCATCCACTGAAGTTGTTTTCTTAGGGCGACCACCACCAACCTTACCAACAGCTGTACCCATGGTTTAAAAGGCTTTCCAAGCTCGCAAAACGACACTTTTGCTGATTCCGAACTCTTCAGCTACACTGGTCAAACTACACCCCACCCCTAGCTTTCTGACCATTCTTCCAAGCGTGAAATTGTCCAGGGGATTTCTTCTAGCCATATTTCACTTCTTAGTCTTGAGCTGCGTGCGCCGATCCGCATGCGTTTTGCGTACACTTACGTCACCTATAACATTTCGTTCCTGAAATTTGTATACGCATCACCTTTCTGCTGAATTGCTTGGTCATTGTACTGATTGCAATATCCCCTTTTCTGTAATTTCAGGGCTATTTGCTTAAAATTGACATTGTTGCTTAAGTTTTGCACACCTATGTATATAAGAATATACAAAATACATGGGCTGCCACATCAAATTCATAATAATCACCTACTTGCAAATATATATTTGAAATTCAAAAATATTTTGCTTCTTACTTGCTTTTTTTTTCTTTTTGAACAAGTAATATTTGTAACTTGAAATCATCTTGAATTCTTCTTGACGTCTAACTAATGTCCAGTATCGTTGAACCAACCAGATGTTTCAAAAATCTCAAGAGAATCAAACTACATACAAATCAGCGACTTTTATTTATTCATTGAATTGTGTGGTTGGTGCATTAATATTTCAAGACAAAGAATCTGCCTGAACAAGAAATAAGATCCATCTTCACTTACAGAAAGATATTTATTTTTTATTTTAAAATTTAATGCCCTTGAAATATCGATAGAATATCGTTAGTATAGAAGTTGAAAGTTTGAAGCTTCGGAACTAGTGATAGAAACAATAATATCGATTTTCTCCAAACTATCGATAATTTTCTCTTAAGCATTATTATTGACAAGTTCAAATATATTTGATAGTTTCGAAACTATCGATTTCTTTTCGGTAGTACCATCGACTAATGGAACTATCCAATAAAGGGACGTATTCTGCGATTGCGATTTTATTAAAACAACTCAACTTGAGGATTTTTGGAAAAGCAAATGAAAATTTAAGGAATTTTATTCCTTTTCTTTTGTAAATGTTGTTGTTGTTTCTAATGTCATAGACAATCCCACTGACTTTAGAAGTCAGTGATTTTAATCCAAGGGTGCGTCTCTTGTTTTTCAATAGCGCCATCTAGGGCCAAGAATACGACTTAGCTACACACACGTCACAATCCTTTTTACGGGGAGGACTTCATTCATGCATTTCATTCACTCATCCATAGATCGTAATTTAGACCTGAATCAAAGAACTATCACCCCTGATCCAGTACCCCCAGTGGTATTACTCTCGACATGGATGACTTTGAGACCACGATAGATTGATTCGTGCGCCAGCCACCACACACACGAGGAGTCTTCGGCCGGCGGGATTCGAACTCGCAACTCAAGGGACACGAATCCAATGCCCTACAAACCAGGCTATCCCGGCCCGGTAAATATTAGTTTTATTAACATTCTTTCTTGACAACTGTGAGCATTGTTTTGTCACACAAGTAAATTTGCCTAGTTTCGTATCAATTTTACGGATTAAAAGAATCTGTTCCAGTATTTTGGTAATTAGAGAAGTTTTATTTATACTATTTTGTCGATACTAAATTCTAATGCAACAGTGTTAGTAGAGTCATTGTAACTCATATTACCACATTGATTTTTCACACATTTTTCTATAATTCTTCCTTTAATTTATGTTGAATATCCAGTCGATAGTTTTCCTCTCGTATTAGATCGTGCAGTATATTAATGCTATTAAATGAAGCGAAATATTTGCAATTATTATATGCTTATTTATGAAATTAAGTATGCAACGTACTAGGTACTTAAATATTTACGAACTTATGAATTAACATACGTATTTACATATAAATATGTAACAATTTCAAATTGCATCATAAAATAATTTTCTAAATTCTCGAGTTCCGATTTCACTATTACCTTAACTTACGAATTTGCGTGGGTTATTTATTTCCTCACGAGATCAAAAGGCTGGAATCTGAAAATCCCTTTTAAAACTATACAAGGTCGAAATTCTTTCTCTTTTTTTTTCTTACCAACTCGGTTCGTTGCTCTGCTATTGCCATAGCCTGGACAAAAAAACTTGACAAAAGCTAAAAATTGGACTATATCTACGGAATTATAAAGAATAAAAAGTGATAAAAAAATTCAACGACTGCTATTTTAAACTATGTTTTGCATATATAATATAACGTACATATAATTAACAATATAATCTGGACATGCATATTTCCTTAATACGCACACAATGTGTAACTTACGCGTGATAATACGTTGCGTTATGGCAACGTACTAAATACCTGCGTACATGAATATACTGCATACATGCGTATGTAAAACACAACTCACATACACAATTCATTATATCTATATACATATTAAATACATTTACATGTACATACATATATATGTCTCCAATCAATGTGCAACAAACCAATGTGCGCACAAATCTAAATATATATGAGTCATTTATTTTGAAAATGGGGCAAGTCCATTTTTTGTTATTGCGAGATATTTAAAGTTTTGCATTTCAATAAATTAAAAAATATCGGTAAGTATTAATAAATATATTTTTTGCATTTTGTAGTACCAGATAATATAAGTTTATAATTTAATAGTGTTTACAATGCTGACTAAAAAAAAAGTAAGAGTTTCATTATAACTGAATGGACTTGCCTCCCTTTCAAAATTAATGAATTATTGCAAACGTTCATTTAATTGAGAACTATTTCAGTTGCATCAGTGTTTTTTTAAGAATAAAAACAAAATACTATTCAAATTTTTATAAATATTTATTCATTTGATAAGAAGTGAAAGAAAACAAAGAATATTCTAGTAGACAATATAATAAAAACAATTCAGTTTTATTAAAATTTTAATGAAATCATACATTTTCAGTTTATACGTAGGTATAATTAAATTGAATTTTATACAGGATTTAGCATTTTAAAATATTCATGATGAACGGGAGGTATATATGGTAATAAATCCATCATGTCCATGTATTTTTCAAATGTAATAGATTTCCTTTTTTCATACATAAAAGATAATTTTATACTTCCGAAATTACTTGGTCTTCCTCGTTGTGGTGACAAATCGTTAATTTTAATATCAGCATCTCGTGCTATCGAAGTTTTATAGAACATTTTTTATGGTGCATCCCTTGTAAATCTGATCCAGCATATATTTAACCAATTCACGTTTTCTCCATCGGTATTTTTCTTTCTTTTTAAAACCGCTTTCTCTAGAGGTTGGGTTGAAAAAAAAAATTCACGTTTCATTTCATGTACAAAAAATTTATTGTTTTCGACAATTTCATATTACTTTATAGTAAACCTAGGGAATATTACAAGGAACTGTTTTCCGGATTGCGATTTCTACCACTCCAAAATCGCGATCGTTCATTAAAAATGAATATCCCGACAGTAAAAATTTGTGATCAATAATATTTATTTCATAATCACTGGACAGAAAAATCGGTGTCGGAAGTAAACATATTATTACCGAAACACAAAATTAAGATATACTTATTATTTATGAAATATTGGACAACCACCTATTTTCAATATCAAAGATAGATAGAAACACCCTGGATTTCAGACATGATGTCAAACGACCACATTTGCATCACCGTAGAGCAAACGGAACTAAATTTTGCCAGTATTTAATATTGAGTCAAAAATAACTTCAAATAATTTTTATCCCGCTGATAAAACAGCTTGACTAATAAGGCACGTTCACGTAGTGACAATGCCATCTATGGGAGAATTCTTGCAGAACGAAAACGTAATGATTATTTCGACAGAGCACATGGATTCGTAGTCCTTCATCTCCGAGATCTAATAGTTAATTTATTTGTACTTAGTTAAGAATTTGGTTTGAACCTGGATATTATAATACCTTTCTGTTATTTTATCTGCAAGAAAATTAGTGCTAAAAATGTGGAATGCTTCATGATTTTGCGTGTCATCCTTGCGCTGGGTCCATGCTAATCTTCTCTGTATCGTTCCAATTTTACTATATGTACTGCCGGAGCGAGTACATGCAGAATGACTTAAATTCCAGCAACCCTTCCTTTTATCCTGGATATCGTCTCACAAAGTACCCGTATATGCAAGTTACATAATGAAGTTTTCGATCGCAGTGCCAGAATTTTCCTTATCGGCGCTTTTTGATACTATTTTTTTTTTCCTTGAAAAATCGAAACCGCATACTTGAATGTGTATGGTGGCCAAATTTTGTTATATTTCATCCAGTACATAATACGCTACAGGGCTCCGAACATCTTCTGTTATTTTTTGATCATCCTGTATATATATATATATAATATGAGTAATAAAATTATCATTACAATCCTATCGACCGATGATAATATCACGCTATTGAAAACTGTCGATTGGTAAACAAACGCGAGTTATTTCACAGCTATTAATTGTTTTTGAATTATCGACTGGAAGAGTGTCTATTTGTAGTATTGTAAGAGTGGATAATCCATTATTAAAAACGTAAATGCCCTATTCACCTATCTTTTTAATTTATCGGTATTTTAATTTCCTTCTTTTATTCGTCCTGTAAACTACATAGATAAATTCGTTTTTGGATTTCATCAATATAAGAATATCACGTGATCAAAAATTTGATGAAGCAATGAAAAAAAAAAATGGTTATGGAATGTACTTAAAATTACATTATAAAGTTTACTGAATATAGATTAAAGAATTTTACAGAAGCTAAATTGGCTTGATTTAAAAAAATAATTTTTTAAATTTTACAATTGCGTGAAACTTATTCTTGTGCAGAAATATTTTTGAGTTATTTTCGAAAAAAAAAAATCAAAATCCAGCTTCATTTTTAATGAATTAAAATTTCAAAAAAATCTAATTCATTAAAAATGAAAGTACACATTTCTGCTTCAAAGTATATCTGTGCCAAATTAAGCAGCTCTTTGGTCAAACTCGAAATAATGATGTGAAAAAAAAGGATACTCAGAAGTGGAATACAGCTAATTTTTTTTTTTAAAAATCAAATTACAATTGATGATTTAGAAATTATAATGATGAATTACAGATTAAATGGGATTAAATTTATAAATACTAAAAAGAAATTTTGTTTTGTTAGCATAAAATAATAGCTGCACCTAAATAATTTTTTTTATTTGAAATGTCCATTTATCAAGAAAAAATTATGTATGTGAGTAAAATCAGTATTTAGTATTTTGATAAATTAATAGTAAGCATAAACCCAACTTATATAAACCTAATGTTGTAAAGCGAAAATACCATACAGGTAGAAGCAAATAAATGAAATTGTTTAAATTAAGACACAGTTTAACTGTGATGAATCTGTTTCTGAGCCATGCAGATACTGAAAATCATTAATTGCTTTAATTGAATAGGCATCTAAGAATCCTTAACAATGGTCCCATAACAGAACATTATTTCAATTAATCTAATTTAAAATTGAATGAAAATATTTATTAATCCTACCTTCCCAGATGCTCAAACTTATCATAAAGAGATCCAAAAAGCCCTTATATCGTCTTGAAATCAGCAATAGAAATGGTCTTCACAAAGCAATCTGTGATGAAAATGGTGATATATACACAGGCTTATGGAAAGACCACGAAAAACATGGTACGATTACGGAATGTGTAAATCTTAGTATAACCAAAATTAACCATCATCATTGCTTAACTTGAATGACCAGTGGCTAACAGAGAGTAGCCTTGTTTGTCTACAAAAGTGTCAGCTTTCAAAATTGGCTCACTGAGAAAGTTAATGCGCCTTAGACAGCAAACAGTCTCCTTTAGTGCGACATTTTAATGAAAGAGTGGTAAAATCCTAGATGGGCCCACCTCTTGGCAACTTATTTGAAATCTCGCCAAGTTGACTACTAATTGAATATTTGTTATTATTTTTCAATTAAAAAACGATACTTGAAGGCCAGAAATAATAAATATAATTAATAAATAAATAAATAAATAATAAAATAAAAAATAAATAAAAATAATATAAATTTTAAAAAATCCGTCTAGGTCGATTATTTAATAATAAAATAAAAATAGAAAGAAAGAAAGAATAATAAAATAAAATAAGAAATAGATAAAAATAAAAAAATAAATATATAAAATAAAATAAATATTATAAAAAATAAAAAAACCCGTCTAGGTTGCTACGTTGGCGACGTTATCGCCACTCGTTTGGCGAGAATTCAAAAAGACGCCAAGAGGTGGGCTGTGCTAGGATCCACCCGAAAGAGTTTTTGTTTGTTTTGCTTTTAATTATAAACAGAGCCAGTATTAAAAGTTTAGAAATCCTCCGATTGAAGTAGTCACCAAATCCCGATCAGTTCTACAATTTGAATATAAAATGAGTTCTTGTATATTATTATGTGCCATTGACAAACTTTTGGTTTAACCTTATTTCATTGTCGAGCAAGTTAATGAACTAACATGACATCTTTAGTGCATTTTTTGGCGATTTATTGCTGGTTGCAATAAATATAACATCTATGTCGATTTCATTTTGGCGATAAATCGCTGGCATATGCTTAATGCACAAGTATCATAAAATGTTTTATACTCTGTATTTTTTATTTACACGTACACCAAGAATATAATTTTAAATATAAAATAAAGTATAGCATTGTAATCAGCAAAAGATTCAAACTTTGAGATTCTGAGAATCATCCACATTGTTTTTTTGTGTGTGTATAATAATTCAAAAACACTTGAATTAAAAAGAGGAAATTCTATAAGAGATTTTTACGTGACATTTTTAAATTTCTATCAAATTTTGGAGGAAATCCATTACGCACTTGGTTTAGTTACCTGCATGAACTTCAGCGTGATAACTACCAAATATAATAAGTCAGATGCATAAAATAGACAGAGTTTTAATATCTAAAATATAGATCCATGTCAAATTTTATACCATATTAGTCAAGGAGTTGACCGTTTGTCTGTCAGTATTTATATGTATTCCCATACCTATAAATGCAGAATCACCAAAATAAAATAAAATTTGGTTTAGCATTTTGTTACTAAAATTACAGTTCTGCTTCAAATTTTGGTCCCCATTCATTAAAAGTAAGATGTCCAAAACGCATATTTGGTTTTTCTTCACTACGACATGAAACACGAAACCTCTTTTTGGGGACTCTAAAAGTGAACTGTGCACATTTGGGACGTTCAAGCAACATCACAGTTTTTATAGGAAAAGGGAGGAGAAAATATATTTACTAGGGAATTTGAGAAAAGCTTCTGGGCATTTATGAGTAAACTCCTGCTGGCATTTATGAGTAATTATTTTCTTGCATATGGGAAATGTAAGAAAATTATTTAAAAATAATAATACCCGACTTGGATTAAAATTGAAACCAGCGGGAGTGGATCCAAATCTTTCCCACATAACTTTCTAATAAAGATGTTATCCCGCCACACCGCATAAAATTGGGGACATTGTATAAAGGTAACAGATGCTTTGCACGGGTATTGGTGAACGATAATGCAAAATATTAACCTTTGGCGTTAATTTGCATTTTTTACTGAATTCATCATGTGATCCTTGTCAATTTTTTTGGCGTTTAATCCTTGGTATTTAGCAATAGCCACCCGAAAATCAAATTTTTATTTTAGATGCGTTGTTTTCAACCGATTGAATAAAATTTGTCATTGTAAACTTAAAATTAAGTACCAAATTTCATATATTTAAACCCTTATATTTTTGAGTTACTGCTTTTACATGCAAGTGAAAGTACCAACGACAGACAATCAACTCTTAATCATATTTGGTTCAAAATTTGATAAGAATTTACATATTAGATATTGCTTATGTGTGCCAAATTTTCTTTATCTATCTCCGTAAGTTTTGCAGCTATCGTATTAATTTGTATTTGGAGAGCCAAATGAACAATTTTCCTCTTAATGGTTTTCATTTGAAAGTTGATAAAAGTCTCTATTTAATATATGAGAAAATAAATATGAAAATAAATTAATGAACAATAACAAAGCGCAAGGAAAGATTCGTATCAAATAAAATTAGAATTCACTGAATTATCTTGCTAACTTTCAGAAATATTTTTTCTCTCTCTAGGTTTTGGCACTCAAGAATGGACAAAAGATAAAATAACCTATAGAGGGTCTTGGAAAAATGGAAGAAAACACGGCGAAGGCGTTTTGTACCGATCAAATACTCTGTCCGAATTCTTATATAAAGGAGAGTGGGAAAAGGATAAAAGAAATGTAAGATCATCACCAAACCAAATAATATTTCATTAGTATTTCAAAATACAATGAGTGATTGGTTTATGAATGTTTCAGAGAATGAGCAACTTCGTAGAGGAATTGTATGTTAGAATAATAAACATACGAATAGTGATTCCTTCAACACAGAAAAACCTTCTTCGCTAAACATAGATCTCAGAAATACAGGGTATTATGAACTTCTACTGTAAAACTTCTAATAGACAACCCGGTTAATAGTATAAATAAAATTGTAGACCATAATAACTCCAGAACTGAGCTAGTTCAAGGCTTAAAAATGTACAGCAATGATAATAAATCAAGGCATATGCAAGTAAATAAAGTTTGCAAAATGCTACTCTAATCCGAAAGAATTAAATAAAAATAATAGTTAGTTCAACTTACAAATGTTTCGGATAGTTGAAGCCTATCTTCATTTTCATTATTTCATTTTGTTTCTTGGCCTATCGCTCACTGTATTCTTACGACTATTATGTTTTGAATAGTTACTTTTAAAACTGGCAAGATATTTTTTAATTATTTCAATGCCATATTTTAATTTGCAATTATTTCGAACAATCACTAAATATTAAATTAATTAAGAAGTTTTATCAAAATTATCGATTGATTATCATTCTACATAGCTATTTAAAGTAAATTAACAAAAGCAGCATACTTTCTGTAAGATTTGCATGGACATCAAACCGTAAAAGTACCGAATGAACAGTCAAATTGATGATTGTTAGAAAAAACGTTCCAGACAATCAAATCACCTGAAGATCTAATTAATTTTATCAAGAAGCAAGCTGTTATTGCAACGTGTCAATGTCAACAATCTCAAGCTAATATCAGAATGGGAAAGATAAATGACGGACAAAACTTCCGCCGTCTAAACTTTATTTCTGACAAGTTAGTTAGTTATATATATTAACGTCCCGTTTGAAGCAACACTAGGGCTATTTTGGGACGGACCTCGTAATTTTGAACCGCGATCAGATGACGAGGACGACACCTGAGCTGGCACCCCCTCTCCACACCACACCACACCAGCGGGAGGACGTTTGGTCAAGACGGATTTATCGTGCAACAGACCCCCTTACACGACGGTTCTTAGGTGGAATCGGGTCTCGAATCTGAAACCCTCCGGTTCCGAAGCCGAGACCTTACCACCAGGCCACCGCGGCCCTTTATTTCTGACAAATCTCATCTACTTCTTCTAGTGGCATAGTGGCTTTGTCTGAGTCCATCTAACCATTTATTTTTTCTCAGCCCTTTATGTCACTAAGATTTGCCACAGTAGTTTCAAATGCCAGTAGCCACTCCCTAACTTGTATGCTAATATACAAAAAAATTTTATAAATTATCGTTTTCATTTCTTTATTGTGTATTTGATTTAATTTAATCGATTTCCATTTGAAATTCAGTAGTTTTATGTTCGGTGTCTCAAAGAGCTACACTGAAGTATTGTGGTATTTCGAACCCAGACTTATTGCGTTTTCGAACCCAGACTTTCTCAATCAGTGAAAAATAATTTAGATGGGGTTTATTACTACTTCCACTGTGCAGTCTCTTCAGGAAAATCCAAACTATCGAGCACATCTTGGTTACTTGACCAAAATATGAAATAAAATAGGACTAAATTCGATTAAAACTGGGAGCTGTCCACAGTCTTTTAAATAGATCTTAGATCATTCCGAATTGTCAAGCAAGATAATCAACCATACTCTTTAATTTGTTCTGTCTTTTTTTTTTAACTATCAACTTGCTAAATAATCCATTGTAACGTCTGAATAATCCATCGACTCTCTTTTACTCAATTAAAGACAAAATGGTGTAAAGCAAGTATAAGTCTTAACTACTACAATTAAATCGCAATTTACAAACTGAAAACTAATCTGCTTATAATGAACTATTAGTGCGGAGAAAAGAACTTCATGTAAATGAAAGTTAATGAATTAAAAATAATTATACTCTTGTGTAACTTAAACAAAGATAAGGATTAAATTACAGGCGAAAAAAGAAAACATTTCATTTAAAAATATAAAACATATGTCATTTTTTTTCATGGCCTATTCAGATGAAAATAATTTTTATTTAGTCATTTAAATTATTCATTCCAATTGAGTTCAAAGTGTAAGGTTCAATTATGCTAAATCAAACACCATGGGAGTTAATTATTTTAAAATATCTGGTGTCTGTTTCAAGCTAGATAGTGAAATGGGATGAATGTTAAGAAATGGGTCCTGAAATAATGAAATATATTGCTTTAATTAGTAATTTCCAGAATAAATTCGTTGTTCTTGTTTTTTTTTTTTTTTTTTTTTTTTGTATGGTAGTAGAAAGATATAAGTGGGTAAACTTAAACTGACTCACAACTTTTGTACTGAAGGAAAGAGATAGCATCTTTATTAATGGAATTTACAAGAAAATGTCTGAGAGGTCACTTCAGTTTGGTTAATAATTTTTATTCATATACCGAAACCAAAAATTTGTACAGAGTTAAGAAGGCTCAGAGTTTTGTGTTTACAATTCTTTCAAATATAAAGATAATATTTGGCGTGTTCATTGGCATAGCAGAGATAGGAGACGTCTGGGATGTACTAAGATTTTGTTCGACCTTAGCCACAGTCCTAAAAGTGTAAGATGTGCTCAAGACATGGTATTTTGTTTTTGTCTTTTCATTATAATGTTCTTTCAAGAATGACATGAAAAGTCACTTTGTCTCCATGGCACACCTAAACGTCCATATCCGACGGCCTGTTGCCTTTACGGATATGGTCGTAAATCCTTCAACTGACCCATTGTATGACCATCCTTACCTGTGGACGTCGGTCGAAAGTTTCCTGTAAATTGTCGGTAAAATGAAAAGACGTCAAAGAACCCCTTAAAAACACAAGAGGGGCGAAAGAGGGCAAAATGTGCCTGTCTGATAATGTGCACGTGTCGTCGGAACGGAGCTAAAGCAGTCGGTGCATCTGTATTCCTTCGCCATCCTAAATCTCTATGTTTTTGTCTCTATTGATCTCTATTGTAATTTTAAGTTGGAAAAGATATTTATTTCTACTCTCATGCATATAAAATCACAGAAATAACATTTCTTTTAAATAGAGTCCTTATCTAAAAATTAAGTGAAGTTTAATACACAACAGAGAAGTTAATTTATGGACACCCATAAGAATCTCCTTGAAATATTATAACATTTACTTATTTATCTTTTTAAAAAACATTTTTAACTCTTTGCATTTATCTTTTTTTTTTTTTTTTTTAATCTTTCAAAAATTATGACTGCAGAAAATTGCATCCAAATCATTTATCTGTATTTTCTTCATCCTTTTATTATTTATTTGCATGCTCATAATTTTATTAACATTGATTCATTCTGATGATAGAGTATTGCGAAGAAAATTTAATTTTTTTTTCATCGACAATTAGATTCCGACAGCATATATTTTGCAAAGAACACTTGCAAAA